>WURS02046206.1:0-11109 GCA_011762765.2 Rhinocypha anisoptera | reverse complement strand
GGGGGGGGGGGGGGGGGGGGGGGGGGGGGGGGGGGGGCGGAAGGTGGGGAGGGGGAAGCCCCGTCACTTCTCACCCACACGTTCTCGGATCGAGAGAGGAGACAAAGGGGACGAAAAGGCGTGGAATGTTCCCCGGATGCCCCGTGTCTCCCGAACAGGAAAGGAACGGAGCCGCCTGCCGCAGAAACGGGCGGCCGATTGCATGCACATAACACCGTACGCACAAGCACGAAAAACCTAACGCCTGAGTCAGGGTGATTGCAACCGTTTCCTAGGAGTGGGGGGAGAGGGATGGGGGAGTTCTCCCAAATGCCGTGGAACGGGGACTATGGAGGCTGTTTTTCTGCATCATCAGCGACGATAGAGGAGGTAAAGAGAGTGGATGTTAGACGGTTACCGCTTCGTGGTTGAGAAAAGGACGCCGTTTTGATCGCAACCACATCAACAAGTCGCGCATTCAGTTCTCGCCCCCCTAAACGGACATCTATCGGGATGAGATGACGTGGACCGAATGCGGTTTATTTTCTGACTGGAAAAAAAAAATTTTTTTACTGTCGGAATCATTTTATGATTATTATTATTATTGTGTCCCGTAACATCAGGTCTACAGGTAAGACCTACCTATCATAAGTTTTTACCAATCCAGGAGTCCTTCGTGCTGAATGGGTTTGAATGACGCAAAGCAAGATGAAATTCGAAACCGAAACTCTTTTTTTATCAATATAGCAAAAAAAATTATATCATACCCGAAGCTCTCGGGGGAAGAATCCAGAAATGCCTTCAATAAATATTGGATGAGAATGCTTCATCATATTCCATTTATACAATGTGCTGTCCATAAGAAATACAGCAAGCAGAGTAAGCAGAAAAAAACACTCCGTAGGCATCGTAGGACGAGTAAGTAGAGTAGGCAGAAAAAGCACTTCGTCTGTGCCGTGCAAGTCGCTTGCCGCGAGCGACGTCAAAGAAAATTTCCAGCGCATAAATTTTATTAGTTTCACGCCGATGGTTCAGGAAAAACAATCGTCTCTTAATAGAGAAGAACTACTGTGAAGTTCCTCGTGTACTTCTTAAGGTTACTTTCACTGAACTTAGCCCATGTTTACCTCGAGCAGCATCATCGTTACGTTGAGCAATAAGAAGATAATTAGAGGATTCCGACTAAAATAGCTAGTTCCAGAGTTTAGAAAACTGCCGGGATGCTGTGGGAAATTAGCCAATTTAAATCTGAAATACGTCATTTTTTCGAACTACGAAAGAGCTCAATCTTCTCACTCTTCAGACAAACTTAAGAATCGCTGATAACTTTCAACAACGCATTTTCTTTTGAATTAAAAAAGTGTTGTGGAAAATTACTGAGAATTCATACGTCCATAGCACATTAGTTCATTTCAGAACACCCATGGGATAAGCTGAAAACCCGTTTTAGTGCACTGTAGACTCTCGCTCTCGTAAATTTCATGGGTAATCTTAGGGTCTCGCGTTAATTCTTTTCCCTCACGGTACTAGAAAAGATATTACTTCCACAAGCACAGGAGTTAAAATTATCCCATGGGGAAGTAATACTTTAGAAGTGAGACATTTCCCGAGAAAATCGCGTGACTCGATATTTTTTTTCGCGCTTTGACCTTAGCTTTAACTTTTCAAGTGGAGATGTCCCTCGAAATAATATGGTGTAAATTTTTGCCACTTAGCATAATGGCCTGACCTCAAAAACACCACAACATATTTCAGAGCGCTATTTTCTCTTCAAGGTGTTTTTTTTAACGGCAGAGGAGTGATACCCATTGTTATTAAAAAAAAACGTTGTGCCTTGCTGTGACATAGATGGATGTACCCACTTTTTGTGCAGCCGACAAATGGCAGGAGAAGTGAGACGACTTTGTCAACAGTTCAGTGTCATGTCCTTGGTTAGATGAAGTAACAAGAAACGAAGGATAAAACAAACACCTGATGTGAAGAAGGAATATTTCAAAAGTGTAATGTTGTACATGTTACGCCGTGGGTTTCTTTACTTGGAAATTTATCCATTAACTGAAGACTTGTTGGGAAAACAAAACTAATCGACAACCAAGAACATAAAGTGGCACAGCGACTATTACGAAGTAGGTGGACGTTGTGATTTCACAAAAGAATGGAATGAGACAGCCACAACTCTGGCTGGAAACGTAACCTATTAGGTTACCAACGAGACTGCGTCATCCAACTGCTTTCCAATTTCCGACCAAATATTACGCCATTTCACTACTTATACTTTCCAAAGTCTAACCGGAATCAAGATGAAAAGACGCAAAAAAAAGCTAATGCAGCCAGCTTAGAGTAGATAATTTTTTGTTTCATGGTAAATAAATTTTAGTGGTATTTAAACTCGATATTATGTATATTTGTCTATATCTTGCCGTCCACCGTACACCTAAGAAATAATGCTGACATTTTGGAGAGAAGTTTCACCCAGTAATAACCTCGTTAAAGCAATGTTAAATGTCTCATCATCTATGAATATTGGCCTTATATGTCACGAACGAAACGGAGACTGAGCTGAATTTTCTTCGTCTTCGGGGATAAGTCTCAGATAGCCCCAGAAAGTTTACAAGCAGCTTGTCGAATGTTCGTGCCTCTTTCTTCGAAGAAAGTACTATTCGCCTAAATGCCGCACGGCAGCCTTTAAGAAAATATGTGAGATGTTCAAAAAATTAGTATTCCGAGACAAACAAATCTGAAAATGTCCCCTTCCATGTATGTTAGACCATTAATTTCAATATCAAATATATTTGTTTTCAATAGAAAAATTTAATTTTATTAATTCAAGCATATACTCTATCAAAACCATCTGAAATATCTCTAATACAACCTTTGCGATATGAAATACTCTCTAGCAAAATTAAATTTAGGAATTTTAATGGAATAAGTAAAACGAATCTTTAAATTCTGTACATTTACGAGATAATAAGCGATATGCTGAAGTTTCTACATCAATATTCCGCGGAAGGCCAAAGACCTTATCAACAAAAAATCATGCTTTTTTCCACTACTCACAGCTATTTTTTCTACCTAACTTTCTCTCCACGACCATTCACAGCTCTATAATGTCACTTGATTGAATAGCATGCGATTAACCAGAGCTAATTAGAAAGAATACAAGTTATGATACGCAGATTCCAAAGCATAGTGTTAATCATCATTTTTTCAATAATTTGAATTTCGAAGTTTGCGATTATCCGGGGAAGAGAGACAGATTGAATAAAGGATATATCAAGTACTCGTTTGTATTTAATGGTTTGTCATGAATTAAACCGCACTTTTAAGGATAAAATATTTCGATTTTGTCACAGAATACCCGTTTACGAGTGTTATATTTTATAGAAACAAAAATGGATTATAATTCTTAGAATATGATTAATTATCTACGAGTATGTTTCATTTATATTTCGTATATGTATTCTCCACATTAACCCCTTTTTACCCCTTCATAACATCAGTTGATAAGTGTTTTACAATTTTTTTGACCATTGACCATTGAAAAAGAATGTTTGAATTTGCACGACCAATAATGGGTATAATTCACTAAGGAAAAATTACTATCTATCTGAGACAATTTTTAGGCATTCATATTTGAACATTCCTGGAGTAAATTCAGTTTAGATAAAGCATTGAGTTTGTATAAAAAGTACGTTAAATAAAACGATTTTCCACAAAACGCCGGCTGTTTTATTCATAGGCACTCGTGTATTTGATTAATTGTCCAAGTCATTATCTATTTTTCGTGATACTGTAAATTGCATTCTTGAAGTGTGAAACCTTATGATAAATATTTCGCATATGTGAACATATAATGAAAATTGTGTACGTATTAACTTTTTAAAAATTCCTATAAAGTAATATAGTGGTAGCCTTTTAGGCCACATGCTGCGAATGGTCACTTTGAATACATTCTTCAACTTAAATTTAAGTTAATATATGCAACGGAGCCTTCAGCATATATAGTCGAAAGAGGATCATTTCTAATTCCAAAATCTCTGGCTCTGATAAAGGTCAGAATATCTCCCTGATATTATAAACTGTTTCGTAGAAAAATAGCGTCATTTTTCCCAAGATAGTGAAGAATTAAGCACGAGGTAGCTTTCAGCATGTTTTATGTTTCGTTCGCTTTAGTAATAAGCCGGAATATCTCTCAGCATGACCACACCAAACTGAACTTGGAATGTGAATTACCACCTCCCGTGCTCATAATGAATTCCCGTCATAGGCTCGATAGGATGGGAGGGAGAGGTAAAAAATGACTGAGCATCCATCAGCCAAAAGGAGAAGACAATAACCCATGCGACATGGATATGTAGGCATATTTCTTTAGATTTGCGAATCGTTGATATGGGCAGCGTCAACCCTGTCCCAAGCCCTTCTCCCTTCTGACGTTTCTCCCTGCCACTTCCCCTATCAGTCTGCAAACGATGGGGGAAACGAAAATGCGAGGGAAGAAGGAGGCATTTCGCCAAGGGATAGAGGAAAACAAGCGAAGTAAGAGAAGGGAGAGGAGAAGAGAGGGAAAGAAAAAACAGAGAGAAAGAGACATAGAGAGCTCGTACCATTCGAGAGGGAAATTTCCCCCCGGCAGCGCCTCTTGCGGTTGAGGTGAGCGATTCGTGAACTCAGCGGCTTTGAGCTAAGGAGTCCCTCTCTCTCTCTCTTATTCTTCCATACCTTCCCTCGTCTATATGAACTGCAATACGAGGTGAATTAGTGCTTATGCCAGGAAACGGACGCAAATTCATTCTATAGTAACAGGATTCTGGGAAAAAACTACTGCGTTTCGATTTTCGTCCTAATTTATTCTTTAAACAAGCACTATTCTAAAGACAATACGAAAAAAATATATAAATGCAGTAAATTTACTTGTAAGATCTTATAAATTGAAAAGAAAGGACATATAATTAGACTAAAACAAATACTGTCGGCCATTTTGCTTTTAAATTGACACTTTTGACTTATTTGGCTCACCGAAAGTATGAAATTAATTTCGAATTCTCTTGACTCATCTATCCATTAGCCTTCCAGGCTATGAGTGCATATAATTTATATCTAAAGGGGAAATTTGCTTCAAAATGTTTTTTTCTTGGAACCTGTCATAACCTAAGGGAAATCAGACAAATATTACACAGTTATATGCCAACATTTCCCGTCAGGCTGACCAGGCTAGCAACCACTCTAAACTAATTCAAGTTATCACTCTTTTAATCTATAGCAAAAGATAGCAAATCACTTCATTCAGAGCTGTCACGAAGTAGTGAATACTGACTATTTGCAATAAAATAATAGAGCAGAGTAAAAGTAACAGAACCTTTATAAAATATCATAAGCTTAGTTTTTCGTCTATATTATTTATTTTTTAAATGGAAATAAATTCGCATCCGGTTGAAACTTCTTACTCCATTTCTCCGACAGCATAAAATCAGTGCTGCATAAATAATTCTAACAAAAATGTGTCATTCTGCTTCTATATGCAAATCAATACTCCATTATGCTTTTAAAATTTATTAATTTCATCTGTCGTCCTGTGAAAATTTATGAAATATGTAGTAAATCAATTTAAAATTAAGTATAAATCTAAAACATTATACACAAAATATATTTTGGAAATATCAATAAAAATCATTTTTATGCAATATACCGAAAGAATTTTCACTTAATCATTCATTAGACGTGTAACAATCAATAAATTGTGCTTAAAAATCTTTAAAATCTATTAAATTTTGATACAATAATTCATATTACGATATCAGTTACTTATGAATTTAATATGAATAAAATGTGAAGAATTAAGCATGTTAAACGTTGGTTTCCTACTCCTATCAAAAGATAAATTCTTATTTTGTATTTAAAAAATGGGTTTTACAATTAAGGTCTCTAAATAAACACTCTTGATAGTATATCTTTAGAGTTACTGACCGAAAATCTTTTTAAAATTTTCTAAAATTAAAGGAGATAAAATAAATATATAAAAGTTCTTTTCAAAAGTTTTTAGTTACAATTTACGAAAAATCCGGAAATGGGTTTGTTAAAAGTTTGACAAAATTCGTATTACGTACGTCTAAAAATAAAAGCTTGATATGCTCATCGACATCTAAATATTCGTCGACAGATCGCACGACATATTATATTATCCTCATACTACCTTTAACCGTGATATTTGCATCACGAAGATGTGATTAATATTATTTTTTAATTCGAATTATCGTATTATAATAAATACTTAAAAGATGGTAAAAAAATTAATTAATTTAAGAAAGTCGTTACAAACATCGCTAGTTTAAACAATGTTAGTTTCACTAAAGCTCTTAAAAATTCTAGTTTCGTTATTATTTTAAATCAAAAACTATCTCTCCCTTTTCCTCGAATTTTAAATAGCTATGTGTTCTACTAATATCTTGACGATTTCATCAATAAAGATAACGCCGATTAGGGTTAAGAAAGAAAATGGAAAACTATGGATATTTTTCTTTAAATTTCCGAATGATGTAAACCAGCTTTCCTTTCCCTCTTTCTACTTCACCAGAATTAAATTTCCCCCGCCTTTTTTATCGTAATGTGTTGGAATATGGCCATTTTCTTATAGCGGTACTACTCTCGGAACAAAAACAATTTACTCTCACGTTTTCTCTCATCCTCCACATCTACCGTCACTCTCACATCTCACCATTGCCCCACCTCCGAGGATATACACTAGCACAGCATTGGGATCCCCCGCAAGGAACAGTTATTTTGAGAGTGAATGCGGTGAATGTGACCTTTTAACGCGGAGACAATGGTGCTAGGAGGCGGAACCACAGCCCTTCTATTCACAGAGAAAGTGAAAGGAGCTCAGAGGCGAAGTTGCAATGGAAATAATGGGAAAATGGAATCTTATTGACAGAAGGAATCCCTGTCGTTACCTTAGTTACATACAAGTTAGTTACTGGTAACTGCCACAGATGAAATTCTGAAGAATAGGAGATCTTATCCCTAATGTGTATAATGTACCAGTTCCATAGGACTTGGATTCTAATTGTGATAGTGTCGGATTTTACGATGGAATTTGATCCCTTTTTGAGGACCCTGAGGAGAGTAATTAAACGGCATTACCTACCCCGCCAGATCGGATGTTGAGCTGTGGACTTATCTCAACGCTGGACTTGTCCCTTATTTCGACTTTAACCCGGGTACCTAATCCTAAGGGCACAGATGATTACAGTTGTAGGTCGCCACGCTCCTAATCAATAATTGTTTTGCCTGAATCAAAGGGAACCGGCATTTCTGAATAAATGTGCGTAATTTAATATTTTAGTATGACCTTCATAAATCTTCTCAAATTATTTTTGGACAAGCAAATTTCTATTCTAATCTTTTCTCTATTAAGAAACTTGATAACAATATTGAAATAATAGCAAAAAACGAAAATTTTCACATATAAAACCCACTGAGAATTATGTATTGATCTCGTATTTAAACTACAGCAAGAAATAGTCCAGAAGAGTTGAGATCATTCAGCTTTATTTAAGCGTGACTAGTGTTCGCCAAATTTCCTACGGTCCCTTGAACGAAATGACTTTTGAAGAAAAATTATCTCTGACTGACTACGTTATATCGAAAACAGAGGTACTTCCACCAGGTAAGAGAACGACCGATTCTTTTCACGCACGGTAAGACTGAGTCTAAGCACCGGATCCCCTCTTGCTCCCTCGTTCCTGCCGCCGCCGATGTGTGGCTCCGAACCGCCCACCCTCCGCTCGGAGAACAGAGACCCCTTCCACTCCACCCCCGCATGCGCTGCAGCTTCCGCACCTCAAGCTCCCCCCGTAAACGCACGTCACGTGCTTTGCCTTATAAGCACCTCTCACGACCACGCGACCGTCCCCATCCGTTAGCAGTGGGGAAGGGAAGAGCGGGAGGGAGGGAATGCGGGGGCAGGGAGGGAGAGAGGAGGGAGAGATATAAAGAGAGAGGGAGAGAGAGGGTGGAGGGGTTTGAGAGGGAAAAGCTGGCTTCAGAGGAAGGAACCGAAGAGATTTACGAACATGGGACAATCCCCAACTCTTGTTGCACATTGATTGGCTTCCGCAAGGGGACACTAAGTAAGAGAAAAACTTACAGAAGTCTTCACAGAATTCAGACCTGAACCGCGATAATACGGAGAAGAGGTCAGAGATCTGGCTCAAGTGCATTTAGATCTCCTTAGCGAACGAAAACAACGAATGGCTGGAACGCTAGCTGTCATGTGTTTAAACAATGGGATTAAGATCCATCCGTTCAGACACGTGAAGTGCCTAAATAGTTTAAATTTTCATGCATCTCACATTTCCGTTTCCTGTTACTTTAATTCCATAAAATTCAAATAGATTATTATGAGGCGAAATTGATACTGAATTGAGTTATAGCATATGCTGATTCTACGCAATACATCTGTTAACACCAAGATTGGCATTAAAAATATTGAGTTTTAGAAATTGCTGTGCAGGACGCGTTAAACGAATATTAATTCCGGATGGCCAAGGGGATGTGACCACCTAAAATTTGTTCTGGAGAAACTCACACAAGAGATTAGATATGTTACCCGGGTTAAACCGTTGTTTTACTTGTTGTTGTTACAATTTAAATACCACTTAGATGGACGTCTCTTTGATTTAATTTTAGACATCCAAAAAATTTCCTAACTACTAAACAATATACCATTGCAAAGGATGACTGCTAATGAGGCATTCAGAAGCTGTGTGGATGTAGAAATCAGTCCGCATCAATAGAAGGAAAGACTGTCGAAGGATTTACCATAAAAGTAACTTGGTTCACGCAAATAAATTTATAACACCATTCCTAAAACTTAGTAGACGAACACTGTAAAATTAAAGGTCAAAGTCGTCCTTATAACGAATACAGTTGATCCATCGAGTCGTAAGCGAGAGAGGGAAAGAGGGTTGAATAAGAATCCATGGGTTAAGAATCGAAGAGGAGGTTTGAAAGCGACGGTGAAACCACTACACTCCCGAGTTCTCAAGGTCCCCTCAGCCACTTGAATCGAGTCTTCTTCCTCGAGGGCAAACTCCAAGACGCAACTCACGTTCTCTTAGCACCTCTTTTCATAGCATAAAAAGTTCTTTGGTCGCACTTTTTCTAAACGACTTTTTTTAACTAGTTGTAAAATCTGTCTACCTTTACTCTCATCACCTCCAGCTCCTCTTTGGCCATTTTAACTGAAACGTTATGGCAAATTCTGGCCATCAGCTCTTCGACTGCCTAAAAAAAGGGATTCCCCTAGTTGTAGGAGTGTTTCTCATTAATGTGGATGACTCGTACTCCTTAGCTCAGACACATCAATGTTCGGGAACTTAATCGGAAATATTTATTTATTCTTAAATCGTGTTCTCTTTCTTTGACTTCCCAGGGTGAATTATAATAAGTTACAATTATAATAATAGTCGGTTTATATTATATCAGTAAAAGAAAAGGCACATCTTGTTTTTACTATGAAATAATTGAATGAACAAATGACAATCACAATTCATGTCTGGAGTTAAATATAGGAGCAGCAGTTATATTATTTTTGTTCAAAAGTGCATTAGTTTTAATAAATCAACAGCTGAAACAACTGAATTACGTTCTTCTACACCATATCTGTTGTACTCATTCAAAATTATACATTATTCAGATCATAAGTAGTTAGAGACATGTTTTGTCAATTCAAATTAGGCACAACAGAAGGTGCCTGGTAGTGAACATTGGGGAAAATAGACAAGGAAATGCTCCTGGGTATAAAACGAAGAGGAAGTAAAAGTTTTTTTTAATTAATGAAGTTTTGTTTTTCGTTTAAAGATTTATTTTATGAAAAGTTTAAAAAAATATATTTCTTGCACACGGAAACAAAAAATTCTAAAGAATGAAATTATATTATTCCGTGAGAGGAAAAATCTAACTGAACAATTGCATTTACGCAAAAGAAATACATGATGATGCCATTTGGCACATTTCTACAACCGAGGTCATTTAGGTTACAGGATAGGTTAAGGGTATTAATAACTAAGGGCTTTAGTTTGGAGCCGGGCAAGTTGCGGCAGAGGCTGGCGACTGAACAAGGAAAAAAACAATGAATACATGAAACGACGAGTGGGTGGAGTCACCGTTGTCCGCTTCGCGAGCAAAGAAAGTGAGAGTGAATTCGAAAGAAAAAGCCGCGGCTGCCCGACTTCACGAGCCCCGACTCAGTTTATAGAACGGGCTCTCGGAAGCAATATAGAGGTGAGGCAAGTTGGGGAGTCACATGGATCATTGACCACACCAAATCTAATTTCGCCACAAGAAATTCTAATGTCATGCGTATTGAATGTTACAAACATAATATACTGTCCACATTTACGAATATTGACTACTAAAGGATGGACACGATAGTGAGTGCAACGGGGAGGGGGTGGGGAGTATTCAGCAATGAAAACTAAATGAAACTGACACCTTTCATAAGCTAAAATCGCCGTTTTACCTTGGAAAGCTACTAATAAACGGGGTTAAACTTAGAGTTTTCTCTTCGTAAAGGTAACTAACCTGTAGAGGCCCTTTTAATATAATAGATTCAAACGTGAGCTCACGTTAAGGTTATATGTTTTCTACAAAACGTAATTATTCTGGTGGATTTGCAGACGATTCCTAATTCCCTAGTCCTAAAAGTATCACAAAAAACAACGGCTGAAACTAGGGTCCGTTTAATTTTCGTCATGCGGAGTATGATGCCTCCTACTGGTCGCAAAATGAAAACGAAATAATTTCTTTAGGTCATGAATATAAAATGACGGCATACTAATTTATGGAATGAAAATACATATCAAGAATAGTTACCATCATCCGTATAACATTTTTTTAGGGTGGGACTAAAACTTGGAGGCCAATGTCGATACATATTTATTGAATAATTTTAAATTTTATAATGGAATGTTAATAACCTATATTTACGATTATGAATCAATTTATAACATTCCATTTAATTACCAATATATATATATGTGTGTGTGTGTATTGGTATATATATATATATATATATATATATACATATATTTTTTTTTCCTAAAGTCACTGAGGTAAGTATCCGGATGGCCC
>WURS02046195.1:0-11109 GCA_011762765.2 Rhinocypha anisoptera | reverse complement strand
GCTCGCTTCATCGCGTACTTTTTTACTTGTATCATCTCTTCCATTACTCCAACGATTTCATAAGTTATCAGTTGGTGATCACTATTTATGGATCCTGGGTGTAGGACTCTATTTCAAAGGTTATCTATATTAACCATTCCCTGTGTCTATATCTTCCAATTGTAACTTTTGTAAAAAAGAACATGGCCTTATTCCCACAAAATGTTAATGTACATACTTGTGAAATTTTAAGGGGGAGAAATGACCTCCACAAAATCCCATCCAAATTGTCATTGAGATCAAATGGACCCCTCTCCACGTGTACAAAGCTGTACAAAAAATTGCTTAACAATATAAAAAAACATTTCTCATTTCCCTCTCTTTAAAAAAAGTTATTCAGTTCCTAATTGACAAATGTTTTTATACAGTTTCTGACTTGATCACCACCGATACTGGGGTGTAATTGTATTGTTATGTAAATATGTTCATTTGTCATTGTGATAAATATCATACTTGTGTTCTATTGTTATATATTGTCTTATCATATAATCATCATGTTGTATTTATCTGTATACACTACATATTATGTCAGTATTTTATTAACTATGTTATTATTATTATGTCATTATAGATTTCATACTACAAAGTTATGATTTTGTGTCCATGTTTTATCTCCTTTTGTTATATAGTCTAAAGGGTTTTTCCCGTTAATATAGTATATGAATATGGGAATCTTGATGTGCCCTATACAGTAGTTGCCAATTCATTACTAAAGTATTAAACCCAACTACTGTCAACTGGAAAAAATAAATATTACCTATTATTTGTAATTTTTCAGACAGTTTTTGAGTCGGATTTGTATACAGGTACTGCATAGCTAAGTTTCCATGCTTCAAGAAATATAACATGGCCGGTTGGTTAGTATACTTTCTAGACAAAACTTGTTGATGTGAGGTGAAACAAGTAATAATATTCTAATGTAACAGGTTGAGTTGATTCTAATCCAAATGAAATGAACGAGTCACTATCATGTGATATTAGTTAATGTTTCCAAGATAAAATAACTTGATGCAAGGTGAAAGAAGTAATCGTTCTACTAGATGTAGCGGGTTGGAATAGAAGGAAGTATAAGTTGAACCACTGTAAAATTAAAAACCAATTAATATGACAAGCAAATAGTCCCCAAGAAACATACAAGACTTCTATCTGATTATGGCTCAGTGAATTGAAACTTAATGCCTTGTAATAAAGTGTTTATTTTGTAGAAAAGTGCTACATCTTTATTTATTAAACTTAAGCTAGATGCTAAGCTAAGCTTAAGTACTTAAAGCTAGAATGTAGCCATCGAGGAATATAGAGGAAAGTACACACTGTTTATCATCAATGTCAATGATATGTGTCATCATGGTGACACTTAGAATGCCATTTTACATTGTCAACAGGCCTGAAAGAATTTAAGGGAGCCCGGCACCCCGCCACTTGATGATGGCACCAGTGAAAAAGCTTGATTTTTGTCAATAGATATTATACAGTGATCCCTAGTATTGAATCAGAGTTTCATATTAGTTTCTTTCTTATATTATTTCTATTATAAAGCTGGGAATATGAGACGCAGACCACAGAAATTGTGGTAACATGCCCAAAATTCAGTCGTTTTGCTGATAGTTTCTTATTTTTTTACAATTTTAGGGCCTCCTTTTTACATCTGTCTAAGTGCTTTTACTATCTATCCCTGGGTGATTATTTAGTTTTCTATGAATATCTTTTAAAGTTTCTATTCCTCACAGTACAGTCTCAGAAAAGTTAAATAATTTAATAAATTCGCATTTCCCGTTACTTATCATTATTGAAACTTAAAAACAACTAATAGCACGTCACGTAAGGTGCCTTGATTACTTTCAGTGACTTCATTTTTGAGGTATTGTAGTTACCAAGGCGGGTACTGCGAAGTTTCTTGACATGACGAAACCGAATGTATATCTATTAAGTATAAGGCATGACCTTATAATGGTAAAGAAATACAGCTATCTTTATTTGAATGGAAATAGGGACCAACAAATATCGTATTCATAGTCAACAACACCTGTTACCGTCTTCATGTTTTGAAAGTTTTGCATAATGTATAACTTTGATGATAAGGGAGTTCCATAAGATGAGGTCAAAATATATAATAGCTTCTAAATTATCCATTAAACTTCCTTCTTGCTTCTTTTACATTCATTTAAATTCAATTTCGCACAAAAAACAAGTTCTCTTACGCACGTCGGTCCTTTTTTTGCAATACCAACAGAATGTGTTTAATTTCGTGGCTTTGAAATTGAAAAAGTGCACAATTCAACAAATTTTTTGTTGTTTTTCAGCAATAGAATCGGTAAATAATACAAAAGAATCCTTTTTAATTGCTTTTTAAAACAGAGTAGTATGTATATTTTCACAAATCTTGCATCAAAGGAATTGTTGTTTGTGAAGAAGAAAAATCACACTTTTGGCAGCACTTGCATTAAATAGCGGGAAAGAGTGAGGAATGTTTTATAGTGTGGTGGCGGTAATTCTTGGCGCAAGTAATTTTCAATGATATTTTATTATTAAAATAAAGAAAGGCTGAGCAAAAGTGCAGGTCTGTATTTGCCAGGTAAATATAAGGACGTTGTTTTAATTCTCAAAAGAGCCCGTAGTTGAAGAAAGTATGGATATCCCGTCTACAGAATATATGGATGATTCTGATGACGAAGATATAGTATTAAAACGGAACACAGGTAAAGGAAGATTGATCGATAGTGATGAAGACTCCTCCGAAATTGTATCTGAAGTTAGGCACGAAAAAAGATCAGAAATAGATTTTGAGAAGCTTCTTAATGAAAATCAGATTACGAGTAAAGGAAAACAAAAAAGAATTCTCCGGGGATTAGAGAGTGACTCGGATGAAAACGACGATATTACCATAGGCCATTCAAAAGAAGACACTACAGAATTATCAAAAGAAGTAATTCATTTCGCGGAAGGTGTCGCTTCATCGGGTGAAGCAAATGAAACAGTTTCTCCTCCATTGACAAAGGCCAAAAGTTCACCCACATCGCCTGAATATAAGGTATAGTTTAATAGTACTTTTGCTTTTAAATTATGTCTAGTATATACTGACAAAGTTTTCCTTTGGTCAGCCAAAGAGTCTTTTTTCTCAGAGTGATTTGTACGATGCAGAAAGCTCTGATGATGATGTCCAGCCTGCTAGTTCAAAGGAGCCTGATGTAAACATAGTGGCAGTGGATGAACATACTGTAAGCCCAGCGGCAATGGATAAACACCCTTCCAAATCGAAGTCTAAACGGAAAAACCCCCCCGAGAAAAAAGTTTGTATATAAATTATTTTTGCTTATAATGGTCGTGCTAATAACATATTGATTGGCTTTTTCAAACAATTTTAGATTTCCAAGTCAAAAAATTCAAAAGAAGACCTTAAAAAAATACACAGTGAATCTCAAAGGATGATAAGAGAATCGAGAGTATCTCTCCCCTATCATCGACCACGACAAAGGACATTGGCTGAATTTCTTAACAGAAGAGAACATGTAGTTTTTCCTGTAAAAACATTGAAATCATCTCCAACGAAGCTTGGTGCTGTATGGTAAAAAATATTGTATAACCATGCCCCATACATTTATTACTTGTCTCTTTTTAGTTATTACCAGTCTATTTCAGAGTTTGCAATATAAATTTATTAAATTATGAATTGTTAAAGTTAAGCAAAGGAATATTAAATTGAAAATACGAATTATTTAGGATTATGAAAAACAATTTACTGTCCTTAATATTGGTTTAATATTGTTATCCCATATTATCAATGGATGCTAAATTTTGGGTTATTAATGTCACAATTAAACACTTCATATGCTTGATATATATGAGTGGATGTATTGCAAAACGAAAGTTGTGATTAATTTAGTTTCTTCTCTGTGTAATCTTTGTGCTGTTTTGGATGATAAAAGAGATCGAGTTAAAATTCTTTATCTCATTTGGAACCACAGCATTTTAACTCTGTGCCTCCAGTTAAAAGAAGTGTAGGTTATGAATTACTTTTTTAATTGGCTTGGTAGAGGGAGAAATGTTAATGTATTTAATTCCCTCTAGAAATGTTTATTCAGGGTGGTTTCCATGCAAAAATAAATTAATGCTGATTCTAACTTGACAGGAAGACGTTAGAGGACAAGGTTAAGGAGGCTGAAGAATTTTACAAGTCAGATTCTGATTCTGGATTGGATGAAGAGCAGCAAAGCAAAAATCAGGGAAGTGATCAGCCCACAAAGGAAGAAGATGACAAAGAAGATGAAGTAGAAAACAAAGAAACTGATGCTCATGCGATTGATTTTAACGTGGATGACCATCCCAAAAATAAGGAGGACTGTAGAGAAGCTGAGCTTGAAAACAAAGAGCCAGAACCCTTGGTTACTGATGATGCAGTGAGTCATCTGGCGGTTGACTCCGGCATTTCAGATGATAAGTCTGGCTTCTCCAAGGAATCCGACTGCAATGGCCAAAAAGAAAAAGCTGATGCAGAACTTTTGAAAGTGGTTTCAGCTGAGGGAACACCAGATGGAAAATTTGTCGACACAATTGCACTTGATAGATGTGATTTCAGTGAAGAGGGACCGGTAGTGCCTGTGGACAGTGCTGATGATCTCAACGCTGCTGAAGTACTTGCATCTTTAGGGGTGACTGACAAGCAAAATGAATTGAAAACAACTAAAGCAAATGATGAAATGGTGAATCACAGAGAAGGAAGTGACTTGATGACAGACAGAGCAGAACAACCTCAAAATGATGAGGGAGACAGTGATGTACCATGTCTATTGCATGAAAATGTTGATGCTGCCGTGCCCAATGTTCAAACGGAGCCAAAAGGTGAGGAGGACACTAACACCAGAGAATCTTCATCATCAACAGCTCGCAGCATTGACTTTAGTAATTTATTTCCCAAATCTAAAGTGAGAAAAAGTGATGAAAAGTTGCGGTTGGAAGACTCTGGTAGTAGTACATCAGGTAACGATACCGTGACTGATTGTATGACTGGCATTGAGAAATTTCAAGCATGCAGTAATGCTAGAAAACCCAAGATTAAAATTCCATCACCACCGCCTCTAGAAGATTCAGAATCCATCAGCTTACGGCTGGACGATGACACAATCACAGAAACAGGACCAAATCCAGAAAGTAGTCTTGTACCTGCTCAGTCAGAGTTGCCAAGAGATATCACAGACCCGGAAACCGGAATCCATGGTAAGACTGAAACTGCACAGATCTCAGCAAACAGCGATAAGGTTTCAGCGGAAGAAAAGAAAGCAGAACCTATGGACCAGGACAAAATACCTTTGCATCCTGCCGACAATATGCAACTTGGCAATACGTCACCGATTCAAATTTTAGGGTCGCCGGACAAAATGATAGATTTGGATGAAGATGTAAGAAGCAATCCCAAGAAGGAAGTGGGAGTTAGGGACCTCATGCAGAGATTCATCAAGCACCACATTCCGAAGAAGGTGGCATGCGAGGAGAAGAAGGTGGACATTGGGTGAGAGACTTTCACTTTCTTATATTTGGAGCAAAGCATATAACATGACCATGGCCGAACATCATTTAACTCCAGATATTCAAGTTGCATCCATCATTTCAGTTATACATTACATTAATGCACGTTGAGATCACTTTAAGTAAACTGTTGCAGTATTTTCATGAGATCATGGCCACTGCTTTCATGTTTTAGCAAGTAAATGGAGTAGATAAAATTATTGGAATACAAAAATATTTAATTTTGAAAAAATTTCTTATATGTTTCAAAAGTTATTTTTTTAACTTAGTTTTTGTCGACCTTAGATTTTTTCCATTGTGTACTCCTTCATTTGGTTAAATTCTGATACTGCTTTGGAGAAGCATGGCATTAAGTAATGCCGAAGAAATTTCTACCCTTGTAATCGTCCCCTGATTCTATATTGTTAAGGTAGTCCGTTTTTTTAACTCCATTGTAATGATAAAGAAAACTACATAATTTCATGTCATGAGAGTATAAATATGGTGCATCTCTCTTGAATTAAAGTTTGATATTTAAAATTTCTTTTTTCTGTGTTTTTGGATCCACCAGCATTTGATTTGCTTCCAATACCATGGAATTGGAGTCTGACTAAAAAAGAAATTCATTTGGGAAAGTTTTAAGATAGTGTGCTCCTAAAAAATATAAAATGAGTATTATTTCCTACACATCTGAAATGTATTTTAGTGATAAGTGCATGATAATTCTATTTTTATATCAGCACCAACTGCTTGTTAATGGGAATGTCAATTTTTTAGGATTGAAGTTGTCGAAGGTGGAGGGAATAAAGGCCCTGAGAAAGTGAAGCGAGAAGTGTTGACAGTCACTTTGGGTGGTGGTGACCCCATCAAGAATGCCTCCCCTGGAACGGAGCGGCCAGGGGTCCGTCTTCGTAGTTTGCGAGAAGAACTACAGCGTGAAATTGCGAGGAAAAGGGATGAGGAATGGGTAAAACGCCAGAAGGAATATTCCCTCGATGAAAATGAGACAGCAGAAGGTAAGTTTAATTTGAACTTTAACCAAAATCCTCAAATTCTTACTCTTGACCATCTTGGAATATACAGTGTTAACATAGGTACTCTGTATTTATATTCTCATTGAAAATTTGCTTGCATGGTCTGGAAGGATCCAAAAATTTTTAAAATTGCATTGCACGATTGCTCCATTATTGTGTGGTCCTCATTTTCAAATTTATTGCCCACATTTCTGTTCAACTTTTTAGGAAAACAGCCCATTTAGGTTTTTTTTATTAATCTCTAGAAATCTAAGGTAACTGAAGTAACACATTTAAGTCATATTCATATTCTTTATTGGAGGGATAAACTCTTTAACTAGATGAAAAGCATGAGACATGAGCTCAGTCACTTACATTACAGCACAAGATTCAATTATGTACAATAGGAAATAATAATATTAAACAGACATTCATCACGAAATTTTTGTGTAGACTATTAATATTTTTTAATTTCAAAAAAGGAAGTAATCAAAAAGTCAATATCCTTACATATTAGATTTCCACCTCTTTGCAGTCGAAACATTTGAAGATAATATGTTTAGTTCCTCAAAATGTGAGGAAGACTGAACAACTTATCATATCTTGTGTATATGGTAGTTGGTAGCTAGCTCTACCAATACAATAAGTTCTATTACTACTAATACTACTGCTAATCACTACTAATAGTTCTACAACACAACAATTATCCTTACAGAAATGTTTTAATTCAAAATATAGGTAGTAATATATGTATTTCAATAGCAAAATATATAAGACATGATCGTCATCATCTGGCCAGACCAGATGTTGACGATTATCATCAAAACCTGTCATGTATTATAATTTTTCTGTTGAAATACATATATGTTACTACCTATATTTTGTCTCATTACGGAATTCCACCAGGTTATGGCCTCCACAGTGTGTTTTAACTTCAAATGGTCTGGCTTTGCCACGAAAATGTGCTTGCAGGACTTTGTGTAGAATCTTAAACTATGAACTGAGTTTGTTCAAATTTAAAAATAATTGAATAATGAAGTCATGCTAATGTATTGGCAGTCATTTTTGCATTGCTTTCCCTTTGAAAAGTATTTTTTTTTTAAATTTTAATTTGTTTGCAGAAGGAGAAAAATGTTACCTTGACAATGAGGAGGAGGAAGAAATGACCGACTCCTCGTCATCATCTGAGGAGGAGGAAGAGGAGGATTTGGAAGAGGATGATATTGACATGTCCACAAAATCGAGACCCAGAAGTCAATATGTGGACGATGAAGCGGAAGAATCAGATGAGGAAGAGGACATTAAACGTGGCAGTGAGGAGGATCGGGGTGAGGGAGAGGATCTGGAAGATGGTCAAAGTGAAGAAGAGGAAGCTTTAATATTGGAGAAAGAGTTGCAAGATGAGAAGAAGGAAACTTTGGATGTTTCTAATGATGTAAAAGGTATGCATTTAAGTTGCCAAGCTGGGTTTCCAAGCAGAATGGGATGTTAAGGATTATCATAGTTTGAAATAAAGTTTTTATTTGGTGTTCTAATCTCGCAAATGGAGTGAAAGTTAACATATACGTGCTATGTTATATGTGCTTTCCCCAGGAGCTCCTCCGTGCCTCCAAAGCCTTTCCTCTTTATTTGACTTGATTATTTGCATTCCCTTGGATTTTCTTATGTTTGTGCAGTTATCGATGGGACTTGGCAAGATTGGAAATGTTTTAAGTGCATATGTCCGATGCGTTTATGACTTTCTGCTTCTAAGAAACTTAACGCAAAAAATACGAATTTCAATCACGATTTTGAAAAATTTCATTTGTCACCCCCATAGTGACATTTCTAAATAGAATGGCACATGCACTAATGCAGTCTGATATCTTAGAAATAGTATTTCAGTCACTCTTCGTCATTTAATATTTGAGGGCCAAACAATATGTATTAGAAAATGAATTCATTTCCCAAAATCAGATGCATGGAAACACAAAATTGCATCTGAATGAAATGTATTTAGGTTGCCTCATTCATCTTTTGATCACTTTGTCTTCTTAAAAATATTTTCTAGGATCTCTCTTTTAAAAATGTTTTTATTGTAAAACATTTAAAATATGCACTCATTTGAATGTATTTGCCAGTTATTATATGTATCTACAAGTTGACTATTGGGAATGAAAGAACGTGTTGGTGAAAGTTAAGATATGGAGAATAAAGAGTCTTACACATTTTAAAAAATCAAGTAAATAAAATTCTGTTGAAATGAGTCTTATGAGGCTCATTGTCCCCCTTAGCAGCTATCTCCATAAGTTTCTCTTTGGCAGTGTTACTTGACATCAGTTGAGAATAGTAGAAGCGGGATGAATCCTGATTCTACTTGAACCTGAATGCTAAAATGTTATCTAATTTTACAAATAATCAAATCTCTTGAATCATTACGCGTAAAAATAGAAAGTAAAAATCTCTTATTCAAATTAATGTCTTTTAATTGAAGGAAATTTAAAATTGCTATTATGTAACTCCTTCCCAGACATGGATGAGATAGCTCAAACTACCTAGTCAGGTCAAATCAAATCATGGATTTCAATTCAAGGTTTATCCAATTCTGAACTTTCTTTTCCACTTTTATTGAGCTATATTGTCTCATTCATAGAAGTTCATCATTTTGGCACTAGATATAATGCATGATAGCACTCTCTTCTGTATGTTTTGGGTCTTCTTCAGATATTTCAAATATGCATCAGCATATTCGTTTACATGGTTATACGAGTAATTGAATATGCAAGTGGTATATATGTAGTTTTAGATATTCCTTAATATGATTGTTAGTATACAGTATTATTGCTCGACTTTTATATGGATCCCCTCATATGGAAATACCCTTGATTAACTGGTATAAATGGGGCAGAGGGTTGGCAAGGTATATCAGAAATCTGGTTAATCCAGGGGAACTTTACACTGACCATCTTGGGGGTAATGACTTGCAAAAAGTTTATATCATTCGGAAACAATTATTTCATAACTATGACCTGCTTATCGACTTATTTAATATTGTAACTCCAATATGAATCTTGTTTTTCATCAGTTTTATCATAACAACCACAATCATTTACCAAAATGTGACCAGCTCTTTTGTATGTTCAACGCTTTACTTTCTAACAATGAAAACCGTTCTGAACTTATGTGAAAGAGAAAAATTATGAACTTTTTGTTAAAAAATATTGATCTTGCAAAAACATGTCTATTAGAAGCAGAACTGGTACCCACAAAACTTTATTCTTAATTAAAATTTAGACACTGATTTGTCTGAATTAATTTCAGGATGAACCTTGATGAAATTTCTAATAAGTAGTGACTTCAAGATTCACACGTTTACAGAAAATGATTGTACAAAAAGAAAATTAAATCAGGTTTACATACCTTTTTCTAAGTGATCCCTAAAAATAGTTGGGGTTGCATTATTTTTTATCTAATGTGGTACTACACACATATTGTTGCAATTATCCTATTATGTGACATTTTCCTAGAAGTATATACTATCTCTTTACCAATATAATGTATCTTTGTTGAAAGGCATCATTTTTTTGCAGTTTTAATTGTAAAACAGTTTAATTGTTACATTTATTTATTTCTGTTCAAATAGATTCAGCTACCAAAGATGAACCAGAGTGCAATAAAGTTGATACTCCTTCAATGAAAAGCCAAAACAGATTTCAGCGCTGCAAAACCTTTGACCTTTTTGATTCAGATGATGATGATGGAATAAATCCTGCTGTGGCATTTACGAGTCGCCCTTCGACACCCTTTATGTCAAAGAGAAGTGATGATCAAAATCACCTGAGTTTGCCTTCGCCTGCTCTACCACTCACTGCATTGCAACGTTATACAAATTCCCCATCCAAAGATCGTAGCAATCTCTGGAATTTCACCCAGAAACAACTTTTTGATTATGAAGCATCTCCAAAGCAATCAAAGGATGAAAAAGATTCTTTAGAAGGTGAGTTGTATTAAAGTATTATTATGTATTAGTAATTTGGAATAGTATAATGAATTGGTGTACAGTTTTGATGGATCCTAGAAGTTACTGTTCACTGCCTAAGTCTTAAGAAATCAAGATTTAGGTTTGGTAATTTCCCATTTGAATTAATTTTTTCTAAAAATTATTCTTTACCTGTACTGACTTTTTAGAGTGCTTTTTTTTTCTGTGATATTCATGTAACCGTGGTTGTTGTTAACCATGTAATCATTGTTTTTAGTCTTTTGATTAATGAAATAATTTATTTATGGGTTATATGCAAACTCATCTTTATCAAGGAAATTATTTATAAAGGAAAAAACATTAAACAGTGCTGGCTCAGTTCTTTCAATTCTGTAGCCCATCTGAGAATAGGAAACTATATTAAATCTATAATGAAGTAGGGAAAGTAAAAACACTTGTGATTCCACTTGATATTTTATTTTAACACGACCCGGGTTTCACAAATATACAACACACAAAATCACAAAATAAAATATCGAGTGGAATCACAAGTGTTTTTACTTCCCCTACTTCATTATGGATCGGTTCCACGTAGTGAAG
>WURS02046184.1:0-11109 GCA_011762765.2 Rhinocypha anisoptera | reverse complement strand
TGACACAACGTGTCGAAACCTAGGTCGTCACATTAAAAATTTGTGGAGTTCACCAAGTGATTTTCATTTCCGTAATACAAGTTAAGCTGGAAAAGAGGCTGGAAGAGTGGAAGAAGGTGCTGGAGGAGAGGGGATTAGCAGAGTGAAAATGGAGCATATGTCAACTATTTCATCTGGAAGTACAGGTTTCCCTTTTCAAACGTGGCCCGTTTATCCACGGTGCACTTTTTTAGTGTTAGAATGTGCGTTATGCAACATAAATGCAAGCCCTCTATATATCATGCCATAAATGTGTATGCGAATATTGGTATTCAATTGTTTCTTTTGTATGGTGGGTGCCATGTTGTTTTTGGATAAAGAGAGAGTGTTAGTTCAGTGATTATTTTTTATCGCTCCTCTTCCACTTTGCTTTGGGTTCGGTGTAGATGAATCCTTGGCTCGCTTTTTTATCATTTAGTACTACCTTACTCAACTGTGGTTATTTCCCTTGCGTATGCATGGTTTTGACCAACCACTTACGATCGTATCAAGCCAAAATTTCAATTCATTCATTCATTATAATTTAACCGATGAGATGCACAAAATATGTTGGGAATTAGTCATGATTCTTGGCCATTAATTCTAAACTAATATATGTAGCAAGACAAATTGAATGCATTAGTCCCAAAATTATAACACAGATGGAAGTGAACCTAGATTAATTTTCGACCAGAATATTGGCTATTGTAAGAGATATCACTGTTGAAGAGTTTGAGAGAATACTTGTTTTTATATAAATGCAAATTATTACAGTTTAAATAACTGTTGTGCCATTTTTTTACTATAATTTGGTGGAAAATGAAACCTAACCCCTGATTTTTCATTTACTTTTGTAAACCATGGTTTTTCCAACCGCGGTTTTAACCATAAAACAGTTATTTGATTTTCATCACACAGTCTGGAACTAAATAAGCTAAACTGTCTCAAATAAGTGATATTGATGCTCTTTTCCATAAGTTCTACAATGTTAATGCCTTCAGTATTCCAATAGATGATTGTCAAAACCTTTATTGATTGAGGAAAAGACTTTTCCTTCTTTTGGACAATTCCTTGCTTAAAACCCTTAATTTTAACTTCCTTGGGTAGTTGTAATAATCTTCGTCTTATGAGGATAACATTAAATTTTTTATTACTATTAGTAAATTGGTTGCACCAGAGTAATGATAGTTGTCAGAAGAGATGGTTCCATCCATCCAAGAGCACATGAATAAGTGTTATTTTTAGGCTATTCTGTATTCTTTCATGCTTAATGTAAAAGGAGCAAGATCAAGGTGATCTTTCATCTATTCTTGAACTTACATGTAATCCAACCTATATGCAATACAAAAAATGCCAGAGGAAGCCTACTAATACACATAAAACTTTATGGAAATTATGTTCAAACTTAACAAACATGCAGTTATTGCCACAATTAAGACAAACAAAATATTGCATACTTCCAGGCTGATATACATAGTTGACACTTAAAAATATTAAAGGCCAATGAATTACACATACCTCATATACAACACACACTATCAATAATGTGAAAGACAAGGTTTGTAGTTTTTGCTTAACAGCTTACAACATACTGTATTAATAAAGTTAATCAGTCTGATACTTAATCAGGAGAAACCCTAGTTCCCTGACTCGTCCTGATTGCTTGGAAGAATTCTACTCAGATGTTTCAAAAGTAATTGGTAACATTTTTTTTCTGATGTTGTAATCTGCTTCACATATCATTTAGTTTCCATTTCCAATGGAATCAAATTGTCCTTCCAATCACAACAAGTGTAATAGAAACTACTCCTCGCTGAGAAAATTGCTCCTACTAATCAGCCACACATTCTTTTATGTAACATCACAATGACAGAGAAATGTATATGAACGAAAGTTACAATACGAATGGGTGATATACAATAAATAAACTTGTGACTTTTGGCAGTTTACTTTTTAAATACTAAAAAGTAATTTGTGGGTTGAGTAATGGCAAGTTATTGAACATACTAACCAGGAAAGCTCTAGTATTTAAAATTTACTAACCAAACATTTTTACCTATAATATGTCCTGGTGGTACCCAGACTGACAAAAATCAACATACTAAGGAGGAAGACGTTCTAAGGAGGAATGTCCCAACCAGGTTCCATTGCATAAAATGCCTTTTTAATTCCAAAATGCTGATGCCGTGACCATTCCAGCTGATGGAACCAACTTTCACTTCTTTTGATGAAGCAAACAGCCTACCTCTGCCCTCTATTTAAAATTGTGTAATGGCGGTCACTGTACTGATGTGTAATGCCAAATCCCAATTTTATCAATTGTAATAAATCGATGCTCAATGTGTTTCATTTTTGTAAAAAAATGCTCAAAGCACCATTTTCATGCATATGAATTTTTCATCTGCTCAGACTTTTTCCATAAATTTGTAACTTTGCACTATTTGGGCACCATTCTCATGGATCACCTTCAAGGCTGCTGCAGCCATGCTTAAACTTAATAGCCCAATTTAATTGTTGAAAATGAAAGAAAAGAGTTCCCATAAACTTTTATAAACTTTCAACGAATTTCTATGGACTTGATTTTTCAAATGTTCTTTTGCAAATGTTCTATAACTGCACAAGTCCACAGACGTGCCATTAACAGCAGTTGAGGAAGAGAAATATTGAGACCATCCTTATACATTATACAGAATAAGTACACATTTCGATTTTGTTGCATTGAAAATCAAACTACCTAAATCCATAAAGCAATACACATTACATTATGCAAGAAATGTGTGTTTGTTTTCAAGGTCAAATAAACACATTTAAAGTCATCTTTTGATGGATTCCTTGTCAAAGACCCAGAATCCTAAATACCAGAAAGTTTATAATATTGTCAGTATGAACAGAAACCTTGAAGTTAACTTCCTTATTTTAAAAATTGCTATTAAAAGACCATTATTAAATTCATTTATTACCAGTCATCCAAAGAGCATGATTAGTAGGAGGACCAAGGATTTTGGATCTAACTTGTATTCTTGATCTCATCAACAATAATAATCTTTGCATAATAAATTTGCCCAGAGACCACAGGATTAACAGATATATGATTTTGTATATCATTTACAGTGTAAATGAGCATTAATTGGTTTTAATATAATGAAAAAATAATAAAATCTCATTCAATTATAATTTATGATGAATTCCTTTCCTTGAGCTTGTCACTTTTATCCCTTCAATTATGACTTTGTTAATCAGATTCAGATGGCTCCATTATAAAGAACCATTTATGCATGGACTACTTAAAAACTAATTGAAAGTGATACACTAAAGTTTCTAGGAAATGAATCCTTACCTCCATGTTATGTTTGTTCATTAAAGGTGAACCAACAAAGCTGCCCGAACTGGTTTGTTCAGATGTTCCTTCATTGGTGACACTTCTGATCAAAACAAATAATGAAATAAGGCAAAATTTTAGTACAAGGTTAAAAATTTGACCAAATTAAAAAAAAAGTTTCCAGAATAACATGCCATTATTTTATCACAAAACAATTATATGAGGACATAATATCATGACATATGCAAATAATGTAATTCTATGAATCAAACACCATGGCATTTCATCACAGAAATAGAGATTTTAGGATGATGAAAGACCGTCAAATTCCATATGACTTCTTACCACTAGAAAAAGTTTTGATGGAATTTTTACCATAAGGAAAATTATGCCTACGCATTTTAGGGGCTTGTATAAAAATTTAATGAATTGAGATGGCTTACCAGTCACTGGCAGGTAAGAGATGAATGCTTAGTTATTGTATTTTTCCTTAGAATAAAACCATAAACTCTACAGACTTTCTACCTGCTGCCATTGTATCTCAAATGTGTATTTGGTTTATAAAAGTGTGTCTTGCATTGCAACTAGCAGTTGTTGTGCATCATTCGTTGTTTGCATGCGTGACATGTTTGGGTCCCAGTAGACACAGGCTTCTAAGCTCAGTTAATCATGCTATCCAAGCTCTAACCATATTCTATTCCTAAAAAATCTTATATAACAAAAAGAAATTATATAGAACAGCTAAAAATTAAAAATATGTATCTCTCTGAGAGGTTAACTTTGAAAAATTTCATTTGCAGAATCAGCACAGTTCAGTTCAATATTTTGCTTCAATACAACAAAAATTTTGTAACATTGATTTATGTATTATGTTGGTAAATCGGTGAAAAATGAGGAAGTACCACCAGACAAAAATTATCCAATGGTTTCAAAGTGGGTGCACACTAAGATTTATTGAGTAAAAGAACTAAGGCATTCCTGAATAGTGGGAGAAGCCTATTTTCTTATTCAAACAAATTATGAAGCAACTTCCAGAGCTACTGGACTTAATGGTGAAGGGTTCAAGATTTCCTCTTACATCATCCCTTCCAACCCCATACCATTCTCTTACTTTGCCCATTAATCTTCCGAAACCACAATTTAAATTAATATTTTTACTAAGTATCTACAGCGTTGCATTACTGCTTCCATATAAAAAACCTACAACCAGGATAAATTTTATTTACAGTAATCTATAATTATTTCTTTCCCAAATTTTAGCTATGTTTCAAGGTTTCAGGCTTTACCTTAGGGAATTTTTCCATGATGGAAGAAAAAAATAATTAACTTTGTAAACTCCACGAAATAAATTGATTTTATGGCCTAGCTTCCAATACTTTGTATGTATCAGCTTCAGGTGATAGAAACATGATATAAAATATCGAAACCTAGGTTGTGAAATAAACAAATATATCTAATGGAATTTATGAACATCATTTATTTTTCTTCCATTTAATTAAGTTACTTAAGTAATTCAAAATGTTTTTTTTTATGTTTCCGATTAAGTTAATTTTTTACAGCATCATAGTGCCAATTCTGAGATCAATTGTGGAACTCTGATTGGTGAAACATCTTATGACTGAATGGTAAAGCATTTTCAAGTCACATAGAGGCACTGCAAGAAAAGGACTTCAGTGATATGAAAAGCCACACCAACCTTTGAGGAGTCAAGACAGTGCCTGACGTGGTGACAAGCCGAGTGTTAGAAGTAACTCTTGAAAACTGGCGAGAACTATCTGAAGCTGGTATAACAGTCCCCACAGTCTTGACTTCATTTGTGGGCACGGTGACAGTTAACATCTGAGGTTCTACGGCCGCACAACTAGGAACAAACATAACCACTTGTCTAGAATCCTCCACTGATCCATAATGATTTAGGCGTATATCACTGAAAAATAAAAAATTTGTTATCAGTTTCATTCTTGGTAAAATCCATTTTTGAAAAAACTAATGTACCAACTAAAGCAATCAGGCAAAACAAATTGCGCTATTTAAGTAATTCTCTGTAGCTTCCACTCCAGTCACATTCAACTCTTGGACAACACAGTTCAAATATTTTTCTATGCAGTGAGTAGTATCCAATAACTTAACATAATTGAATATGCTATGGACATGTATCATTAAAATAATTATAATAAGCTTGAAGTTATATATATTTACTATATCCCTTCTTAATATTTAAAATGTCTGTTACTTTCAACCCTTTGCCTTCCCCTTATTCCATTGTGCAAGGTTTATCAAAATTCCATCAAGTTAACAAATCTGCCGTTCATTTTTTTTCTGTTTTCTCCGGACAACCAATAAAAATTTCCTTTCCTCCCCTGCTATGGACAGCACCCCTTCATTTGTCTTCCATTCTGTCCTTTTTTTATTTTCTCCAGACCTCCATACCCACATCTCAAAATCTAAGTCCGGCCTTTATCATTTATAATAATAATAATTTTTATTCGCTTTAAGACCATACACTGTATATGTAGGTATTAGTTCCGTCAAAGTGCCTTGGCACAAGGTACAAAGTCAAAATTATTATAATTAATACAGAAAAAAATGACAAGTACCATGTTACAAAAGACATCAGCGTCATGAAGACATGAATTCGTTGACATCATAATAACATTTGACTAACAGAAATTTTCTTAATCTCACTTTAATTTTTTTCAGGACTTTTGCATCCTTTAAGAATTGTGATAATTTGTTATAAAACTTGGAACCCATTGCTTCAGACCCACTCTTGGCTACTTTGCATGAGTGATATAATATGTGAATACCATGCTGACTCCTTGTGGCATGATCATAAATTTTACAATTTGACCATTTTTTCTCATGATGCCTCGCTTGGCATATTGATCGATAAAAATGTCCCATAGAAACACAGCTTTTCAGAAATCTTGTCTTGTAAGATAGCTAAGAGGTAAAAAATGTTTATTCTGATTTTTTGTGAAGGGTTCTGTCTTTAACCCCATGAACTGCTCTACCAATTACAGTGAAATCATACTAGATCAAGCATTGCCTTATTGCTTACAATAAGTGTTAACAGAGCTCCAAAAATACACTGTATTGTTCGAAATTATTTGTATGCATATGCATATATGTATTTGTTACATGTAATATATTGAGGATGTATATGTATAGTGACTGATAGTTAGGAATTATTAATTACAGTAGGGAGAAATAGCAAAAAAGTTACGGGAAAGATAATGTTCCCAGATATTTATGAATGTTAAACAACATATTAGATGACATGTAAATCATTCGAACAATATCAAAAACAAGCAGGATACATCAAAATATCGAGCACAGATTCTTTTGTAGTGTGCTTCCACCATTGAATAATTACTTCCCTCAACTAAAACATACAGGTCACTGTAATAATATTTTCTTTCTTTGTTATGGGGATTTTAAGAACATTAGGTGCTCTCTTACATAGAAAATTTTTTTAACATAAACATTTTTATAAATTAGTGGGAGCCCAGCAGGTATAATGATTGGCTACTTGTAGAGGACCTGGGCTCAACACTTTGCGATGCATCTGAATACCTCCAGCTAAGCCCAAGCCGAGTGATTTCTGGAACTTCCTGCGAAACTGCAGCTAGTACAGGGAAAGGAACTGGACCCTCTACACCAGTGGTTCCCAAAGTGGGGGCTACCGCCCCCTTGGGGGTGGTGCTTTGGTCTAGGGTGGGCGAAAAGAAACAAGGAAGTTACGGTCGGGGGGGCGTTTGTGCATAGGTTTACGAAATTAATTGGGACAGTGACTCGAAAAAGTTTGGGAAACACTGCTCTACACTGATGTCAATTTTCAAAACATGTTGGTCTTAGCACTAGGAGAGCTTTGCCCTCACCTATCAAACTGACATTAGGGTAGAAAACTGGTTACGACGATGAAGTGCCAAAAACAATATACCAGTTAAGGCAGGTTTGTGATGAATGCCAGTTTAGAAGTAGTAAGCCTCACCTTAACCCTTTTGCTGCAAAAATTGGATATATGAACCCAAGATTTTACTGTGAAAATCAGAATTGCCATTTTAAAAGACAATTCAAGAAATTAAGAATAGCCACCCAATCTTCAAGAATGACAGTGAATCAGTATTCCCTGTGTCACCTAGTTAACAACTACTTCATTGAAAAACAAACCTGGAGTTCAGTTTCACAGCCAAAGGGTTAATATAAAGACCTATTCAAACCTGCATACTGCCTACCACCTATCAATACATTTGAAATGCCTATCCCAATCCTCTATCAGTTTTCCTATTACCCAAGTTTACTCTCATCCATCTCTTTCAAGGTCTCTTTGGACTACTACCTCCTTGTCTATCCAAAGAAATGAGTGATTCGTGATTAAATCAAGGAGGAAAATCCAGTGAGAACAGAGCACAACCACTTTAATGATCTTCATCTTATATTTGCAGTCTTAAGATTGGTTTACCTATTGTAGCTCTTTGACCGAACCTACTACCTGCCAGCCCATCTAGCCTCTTCTATATCTTCATAATCCTCACAAAAATGAGTGTACCATAGAGGAATATAAGATGCATAACAAGTTGAATTGTGCTCAGCCTCTTATACTATTCTACATCCAAGTTTGTAGTTCAAAGATTTGACTAATGAGCCCTACCTTAACATCTTCAACCCTAATTACTGCCAACAATCATTTTATCTAAAATACCTTTTCTTTTCTTACCACTGTCTCCCTTACCCAAAATTCTACCCCCCCATTACTGTCTTCAATAGCCATTGTCTTTGAGTATCCCTTCCCTCCACCTTTCGTCTTCTTTTCATATCTCTCAATAATTGCAATTCTTAGCACATCATTAGTTTTCTTCTCCATTGGCTAAGCCTTCCTCAAATTCACATTTCAAAAGCCTCCAATCTACACTCACTATTTTCCCAAAGAGCCAGGTCTCAAACCAATAGAGTGCCAAGTTCCAATTGGGCGGTTTTCACTAGCCTTATCTTCACGTCTCTCCTTAAAGTCCCTCTCACCAACTACTTTCTATTCGCAAAATCACCTTTTGCTAGTGTAATTCTTCTCATAATATCCATGTCACTATGCTCTCAATAAGGGCTGTAGCCCTTAGGCCCGTACCGAGAGTCGTACCTATGAGGGATCCTTTCCTCCGCTGATCTTGCCTTTCTCGTACCGAGAGTCTTCGGCGTACATATTCGGCGGTGGGAGCTTTCTACCTCACGAAGGTGGAGCGATAGGAACCTTCTATGGTGAGGTTAGTTTTCAAGGTGGCTGACATATATGCACTAACGTTTTTAATGACTTATTTATACATAATTTGTGAAAAAAATCCATACGATTTCGTTTCTAAGTGAAATATGAGAGTTTCAGAAAATATGAGAGATTCTTTGTATTATCCTGGAGGGTATACCGATTTATTTTTAGCCCAATTTGTGATGCGATCTTTTTTCACGGAAGATTAGCTTGTAAGAAGATTGACGCTCAAATTGTGTTCGATCCGTTACATTGTAGAAGATTCTTACATTGTCACTCCTCGGCGGTAATTAATCCAGTTGGAGTGTTATTTAGATGGCGATTTTTTCAAAAGTTATCGATTTTCGAAGAGGACTGTGACAGACATTATGCTGCCAATGATTTCAGTTGTTGGTTTAAGTCCATGTAGACTTCCTATGAATCACAGATGAAAGTATTAAGAGCCCTAAGATTTTATGCTAGTTTCCGGGTAATTTCTTTTATAATATTATGGACGATTACTTTGAATGCTTCTACCTCTATTTCCATTATGTAAACAGTTAACACTGTGTTTACTTATCACAAAAAGGTTAATTAACGAAGGTTATTAAACGAAGTTAATGTGTTGCTTGCTTCACGGAATATGTCCACTCACTAATAAGTAAAGGTTTATTCGTTTTCCAACAAAATCCAATACCAATTGCAATGCCCAATACTTTTTGTTTTTCCTCAGGTTATTTGTGGGGATTCGTCGCGTTTGCAACAGACGACTGTATCTGACATCATAAAGGTTTGTGTTGCTATTAATTCTATTATTTCAATGAAATATTTTGTAATAAAACTACAAACATTGCTCAAAATACAATTAAGTTTCCGGGAAATCATCTGAAGTACAGGTATGCAATTTCATACGTAATTCTTGATTCATCTCTTCGTTGACAGACCGTCTGCAGTGAAATTGCCATGAAGCTGCCAAATTGGTGAAATACATACATCTATCATTGGTAAAGACATACGATACATCTGTGTTCAAGTCCCATGAAATATTTGGTTTCGGCGAATGCTACTTTTTTACAATACTAACTCGCAATTGACTACAAGCCAGGTGTCAGGGACGAGAAAAAATTTAAGTACAAGTAAAAATAACATACAGTAATACACAAATCACATTATTAAACCCTCAAGCCCTCATCAATCCAACAACAAAGTTACAAGGCAAAAATAAACACACACTCTAATGTATGAATATAAAACTAGATTGCCCCAATGCGTTTATAAAATTAATATGGCAAACCTTTTCCTGAAAGTTTTACGTTGTTAGGGAAAGGCTCAAGAACTTCTCCAGTTAGCTCGTTCCAGTATTTAATTCCTATATTGTGGAACGATTATTTACGAATAAACTTTTTTTTGCTTTGGTGACCTCATCTTCCATTTGTGATCACCCCCTTCCATAGTGGCAGCCACCTTGCGTTTTTGCTTTCAACCCCGTAAAAACGCCTCATTCCCCCCGTATATGCACATTTCTAAAACTTTGCACGACCTGTTATAATTTTTCTACTCTTTTGTTTTAGCACAATTCCCTAACCAAAATTCCTTAAGCATTTCTTTTACACTGTACTCCCTCTTTCATCTACAAATATGCACGAATCTGGCCGCGCTTCTCTGTATTATGTGAATTAATTTCATTAAATTGTTACTTGGTTGGTCCCCTTAGACAGGATCCATATTCTAAGTTTGACCTTACCTGAGATTTTGTTTGAGACGTTTGACCTTACCCTCTTTATGAAGAGAGACGTTGGCCTTACCCTCTTTATTTCGTCTTTCTACCACCCACGCTTTCACACTTCTCTTCACATTATAAATTTATATCGTACTTCACATTGTTCATTGTATAACATAACGGTCAATACAAATTTATTCCACCACGATTCACAACACTTCCTGTACCACAAATGTATTTAAATAAAAAAAAATCCCTAAAAAACTATGTTAAAAAAAGTCGTTTTGCAATTACCGTTGGTGTAACAAATTTACTATTTACATTCAAAGTCGTCGCCAAGTTTTTAAGGTATCCCCTTCAAAGAACCGAATATTCTCTTCCAGTTCCAACTGCTCTCAAAATACTGTCTTTTCATAATTCATCTAACGGCCATATTAATCGTATTATTTATGTATATACATTCCGAGCCGTATAAATAACAAATAAATAAATAAAATCGACTATTGACACCTATCTCCATGGTTACCGATACGAGAAAGGCGAAATGTTCCCATTTCAATGGATGAATTGTTTTATATATTTTAAATGAAATATTAATATTTGTGAGTTGATAAAATAAAATTAATCAGTTATCTCATGAGGATTTCTATTTATAACGCACAACGTTTAGTCCTGAAATATTTTGAAAGGGGAAGAAAGCGTTGAGTGATCGCGGATTCTGACGAATGAGTTACATCCTCCACCTACTCCTGCAAAAGGGATGTATGTATCCATTTCCTTGAGAAAGTCCAGATGCTTAGGAATGTGCAGGAA
>WURS02046173.1:0-11110 GCA_011762765.2 Rhinocypha anisoptera | reverse complement strand
ATTACAGGGAAAGAATCGATTCGACCCATCAATCGATTCTCTCGAAAAATCTGATTCTCTAAATCAATTCGAATCGTATCATGTGAGTTGATTCGAATCAGAATCGTAACTGAATCGAAATCGTATTTCAATCGGAATCGCAACTGAATCGGAATCGTAACTGAATCGTTACTGAATCGGAACTGAATCCAATTAGAATCGGATCACAGTAATTGATTCATAATCGGGAATCGTCTTAAAATAATCGATTTTCGAGTGAATCGAATCGGAATTGCCCATCCCTAGTCTGCACCTTAACGCTTCTTCATTTCCCTAACCATTTGCCCAGGCCGATGTTTTATACCTTATTTTACATTATTCAGTCAATCAATGGGCAGAGCATATGAAACCAAACAAATAAATTTATTTGTCCAAAGGTCACATTATAATAGTGTATATAAGGCACGTCAAGTAAATAATTATGATACGAATACATTACAGGAATGGACATAATAAGACGTGTTAAACATATACAAAAATGATCATAATAACAGTCATTTATCACAAAAATGTTCCAAAAATACAATAATATAACTTCTCTTGAAGGACTTTTTGCACCTTACATTTTTTAATACATTAGCTGACCAAATTTCTTTTCTGGCCAGTGGGAAACATTAAGTATTCTAATATCCAATTCCCTTTTGTCTCAAGCGGGGAAGTTTTGTTCTCACAGCACTCTGGTGAAGATTACATTAAGTTCTTGCACTGTGTTGACGAAATTCGGAATTTACATGAACCATTCCAAAGTTTTTCCATACAGTCATTAAACTAAACAAAAGGTATATACAATAGAAATGGAGAATTTTTAAGAGATTCAAACATAGGTCTTGAGGGAGCACATTATTATTCATGAGCATCTACAACTTTATGAGAGAAACAAATATTAAATCCTAAGGAGATATTGAAAAATTTGAAGGATGTATATAGTCCCCTAGCGAAATGGATTTTACACCAAAACAGAGCATATTCAACAGAGAGTTTGGACGAAACTCATTCTTAAACTTCCGCTGGAATATACTACAATACCTAAACCAGAATACTGCAAAACCTAAAATTCTAATGGCAATTACGGCGTAAATTATTTCTAGTTCTCCAAAAGTTTCCTTTTCACCACTGTCTTGAGCAATAGTATAAGAAATTGTACTAAATCCTGGTAAACTTAGAATATAAACTTCTGGGTGTCCAAAAAATTAAAATAAGTGTTGGTATAAGGTAGGGTCCCCCCACTAGCTGGTTCAAAAAAAAAGATGTATTAATTTAAATCTGTTAGTAGTATACGTAGTAATAGCTCCAGCTAAAACTGGTGACTATATAAGGAGGAGAACTGGTGTAATAACAACAGCTCGTACGAATAAGCGTATTTGGTCTATTTTTATTCCTGGTGCTTTTATATTAATAGTAGTTGTAATAAAATTAATGACCCTAAAAATAGATGATACCCCTGCTAGATGCATTGTAAAGATTGTTAAATCTACGGACCCCCCTGTGTGCAATAGCCCCAGCTAGTGGGGGGTAAACAGTTCACCCGGTCCCTGCCCCTCTTTCTACTATGGCAGGCTCATTGGTTTCCATTTTATAAGCGGCTTGACAAATTCTAAACCCCTGGGCTAAGAGTACTTTCAAGGAAGTTCACACACATCCTCCCTCCCCCCCTACGCCATAATTATCCCCCATCCTCTCAGCTGAGCATTCACTATGATCTAATCAAATTCCACTGATTCACCGCAGCAATAAAATTCAACAAGTTCCATCTGAGAAAAAAATGAATCTTTCAAAGAGTATGAAATTATGGTGGGAAAATGTATTTGGATATCCCCAGTTCATTCAGAAATAGGAACCAAACTTATCGTTCAATATATTAATTAACATATCATACTTTATGAAATCAGCATACGAATCATTTTACGTCAAGGTTTATGAACACGATTCTCAAGTTCTTTTTTGTCCATCCCCCTTTCTGCTTCTTTTAATCTCTTTTACAATGTTATACATGTTATATCACAGGCTTAAGAGGTGGAACTTAAAATGTTCCTTGTATTGAGAGGACTCAGAACTACGAATTTAGATTAGTCGTTACCAAGGGTTAGTTATGTGGTGCTATGGGTCCGGAACGGACCCGAACGACCATCCGGTATCTTTTGCGGCGACTGGCTTCATAATGTTCTATTACGAAGGTACTTCTATATTTACTAATTTAAAAAATATAGACAAAGTATGAAATTGAATTTTTCCATCATTCTGTAAGTCGTATGTTCGGAAAATAATGGATCAATCATCTGTTCCTTTCCATGTGCAGCGTTCAATGTGGGGAAGAAGTATTACAGGAATGTTACTTATGTATGGACAATTGTGTTATTATCACATTGTTTCCAGGTAATTAGGAATGAATCAGGAAATTAAATGCCGAAAAATTCGAATCGTAACTTATTTTTTCTCACCTGACGACTGGTAGAGGGACTGGTCTCGAACACGTGATGAGTGTTTATCTTCCTTTTCCCTTTACTCTCATCCTCTTCCCTCCTTTTTCCTGTTCGCTTACCTATTCAACTTTAATTCGACTCTTTCATTATTCTTAACCAAACTGACGATCTAGGCTATTGTAAACTTGTCTAATACCTGATCGTCCAAGCCACATCCTATCATAATTCTCGCCTCATTCAACCCACACCTATATGCTATTTCTCCTGCAATCATTCACCTGTCCCAAAGTACATGATCGACACTTCTTGATAGTCTTGACCATTTCCAATCCCGATAGAACTCTCAGGAATTCTACTGTTCAAAATTTCAAAATAAATTCAAATTTTTAAATTTATAATAATGCTTGCGTTGTTTTAACGCTATGTTTTCTATATTGCACTCGGTGAGAAAACAAGGCCTAGGAATCTGCAAGAGGACATTTTAGAAGTTCTAGGAGTAGAATATGAAAAATTTTGATTCTGCATTTCGTTCATTTTTCGTCGTGAAATTTTTAAAAGGGGCATTAAATTGCTGATTGGTACCCTGGAGAAAACCGCCGTAAAATTCCGGCTTTAATGTGATAAGCTGATGAATTCCCACTCTCAGCAAATATAAGCGGGGTACAGAAAAGAGGACTGTTGGGAAAATTCCGACTATACATCTAAAATTTGCTTAATGGCTCGAGGGTCACAAATAAATTAAAAATGTGGCTCCCCGCTCACACAAAAGTTAGGATAGCATCCCTTCGCAATTTCCCCGCACGAGTAAATCTCTTTCCGACCTTTCCTCGTAGCTATCCCTAAAGTCCGGCGTTATGAATGGCTCGTTTTAAAGACTTGTAATTGCTTCTCGGTACTTCAAAACCAACGTATTTCGCGCACAATAAAGATCTTTCAAATTGGAGTGTTAAAAAGAGAGATGACAAGTTGAAAGGAAGTAAAACAAAAAAAAAACATTTTTCCAATTACGAAATTTTATTGGCACTCCCACTCAGAAGTTTTTCTAGAAAAATATTCTCGTCCCTTCACAATTTTTAATGCAGTTGTAACGTTTTTACTACGAAATCACACACACACATAAACACAATATAGGGCAGGTCCTACGCTACATTTTAATTATATAATTTTTAACTGAATCCAGTTTCCAAACAAATTACAACTTACAGGTTCTCTTCGGTTGTCAATACGTTACCTTCTCCAGAGTAATTAAATGAGGGTACCGCACTGATTACAAGTAAGAATTTCAGCCATTAGTTGATGGGATCATGTTGTCCTCCCTCTCTCTCTCTCTCTATCTCTCTGTTTCAGTATTCCGACAAGGCGACAGGGGCACGAGTTGGTACGCCGTCCTCTCCGGTTCTCTCGAGATCAGGGTGAATGAGTCGTTCTCTGGAGCTGATGCTGCTGTTGCCGCCGCGTCCGATAAGGTAGGCTGACGATCGACCTCAATTTTATGAGCATCACTTAATGTCTGTAGTACAATTTCTCCTTCCGATCGGTGATTGCCATCTTTATTTTGACAGTGTACTTTTGTGTAATATTTCTATTGTATGTATCTTATGTTCATGGTCTCGATTATCTGTGGAACGTCAGCTCCACTTCCTATAATTTGGGAGTCCGGAAAGAAAGAGAATCAATGAGGAAAAGTCTCCATCGGTTCGAAGCTGAAATTTCACAATTTAATGCATTCCAACAAATCCGGCGTAGGGGGGACGTACATTGTCGTAATATTTTCGACGTTCTAAAAACGTTCTCTCGCTTATTAAAATTTTCCCGGAAAAGAAGCTCGAATTTAATTAAATTGGGAGACTAGCAAATTCTGCACGCAGCCAGATTTATGACTCACCATATCATATGGGATTATGTGTTTTCCAGTAAAGTAGAACATAAAATTTTCATAATTTCCATGAATTTATTATATGGTAAGACATCACCTGATTTATTTTTATGCCTCTGCGTATTTTTCCTGCATTTTATACTTATTTTCCAGCAACTCTTTAATTTAGGATAAATTAGATTTTCTATGAAAGACATTTTTATGTCAGTTAGACTACAGCAAATTATTTGCTTTTCATCGAATAAGTTTTAATTATCTTGTATTCTCTTAAAATTTCATATAACATTTAATCTGAATTAATTGTCATAGCGAAACCTCTTATTACTCATCCGTGAGTATATGAATACCAAATATCTGCTTCATGATGTTTAATTTTTAAACGAATTTTTATTCCTTTTGCACCGTAGGAGCAAAAGGTATAATTTTACGAGTTTTGAAACTCGGAGTTCCTCTGTTCCCCAAATCCCAACGTGTCAATTAAGTCCGTTTAAGCTCACATTACTGCAGAAATTTGCGACCGTAATAATAGATGTTTGTACTGTGATTATGGAGGAGAAATAGCGATGACGATATCAACAACGCCAAGATTTTTTATTCGTCGATTGTAAAATATGTCGTATTTATCTGATTGCCACTCCAACGCATCGCTGTAACGGATGGTTTGACAATCAGTTGAAACATTTCGGAAAAATATTTTATTTGATTTTATTAACTACATGTTCTACGACAAGACCTATAAAAATATGCAATAGTGCAAAAAATCATTGCTCTGACAACCATTGACAAATACAGGCACAGAAAAACACAGGAACTTAAGGAAAAAGAAAAGAAAATAATAATAATAAAATCAATGCCGAAATTCAAACACAAAATTTACATTGAACCTCCTTGCCTTTGAAATAAGTATTCGAAAAGTTTATTTCAAAATTTATTTTTTGAGCTTAATTTCAATGAGGTGGAGAGGGAGTCCAGAATTTAATGGATGTGATTCGGATGGAATTGTGTTATGTAGAAGTGTGATAACTCGGGAGGTAGAAAAGGTCTGGATTTGAACGGATTAAATGGATCTGGTTAAAGGTGTTTCTTATGGAACGTGTCTATTATTTTAAGAGGTATTTACTTTCAACAGAAATACTTTTTCATATTCAACAGAAACATACTTTTTACTTAATACAGAAAAACACCCAGAAAGTATTTTCTTCGATTTTTTACGTTTAACCCTATTAATTTTTCAGGTAAGGAGAGATATGCTCGTCCTAGCATAGGTTGTAAATAAATCTGACACAAGATTGAAGATTACTTTTTAAGCTTATTGTTCGATAAATTTGGTAAATCTTACCACACTAGGTAACAGTAGTTTATCGTTGGGAATACAAAGTGGATATTACGTTTTTTTTACTTTTTTAGTTAGGAAATTCCTTTGCTAATTAAGTAGGTACAAAATTCTTGAAGCTTTTTTCAGAGCACTTCTACTTCAACGCATTACCCTTCAAGCCGCCGCAAGGGCGTGTTGAAGGGGGTGAGCCACCACCAAACATTCACATGCACTCCCAAATGCAAATATTAAGAAACACATTGCAATCAGGGTGAAGGAACCCGCATGAAAACGAAATAGTAAAACATTATCCACGACATGCGGGACAATGTTAGACTTCTCACAACAAACATGCATGAAAACAACTACAAATGCCATATCAAGGTCACATATTCAAGGTCCAAACGGTAGCTCTTCCCCTTATAAATTATCAACGTACTTTCACGCATGACTAACTCTCTCCTAGAGTACACTAAATATTTTTATTTATTTTCCAGTTGCCCAAATACAGCACTAAAAAACCAATTTACAGTGGACACCATAGCATTTTAATAACAATGACGAAACACACAAATCCATGCCCTAGGTGGAGATAAAAAAATCCACCTAGTCGGGATTCGAACTCGCAACCTCCGGGTTGGCAGACGAGGACGCTACCCCGCCGCCAACGAAGAAGGCGATATGATAGTTTCAAGACAATATTTGGGTAAGATTCCTATGTTATTGATATTTATAGAGTAAGATATTTGCCTATTACTACCCCTGGCTTTCAGGATATGGTCAAGATCTATTTCAGTCCACAGATACCAAAAAAATCATTGATTTGGGCTTATTTGAAGTAAGGTTGAAGGAATTTCTTATAGAACAGTCAGAGACCGCCTCGAGATCGACATTGATTTAAAAAAAATATTTATATTGGTTCATTCGGGGCACAATGAAGGTAAATTTGAGCATAATCGACGTAAAACATATATTTACAAAACCTGAGGATGAGGAAGATCCAACATGTCCGAAGAAAACAACAGTGGACCAAGGACGGAACCTTGCGGGACACCACTTGTTACAGGTCGCCACCTATAAATATTACCGGTCGAGTCCTTCACACCAATCACACCACACTCTACCGCCCCTTAAATAGGAGTGAAATCAATTTAATGCCATGGAAGTAAAGTTTAGATAAGTAATTTTTTCTATACACGGTCAAACGTCTTGCCAAAGTCGAGAATAACGGGTATCGTCACCATTTTATCACATACGGCCTTGCGAATCTCATCAGTCATTTTGATCATAGCAGTCTGTGTACTAAATCCTGGTCGGAAGCCTGACTGATATGGGACCCCAAATTCTCTGGAGGTAATAAAGCCTAACATTTGGTTATATACTATGCGCTCGAGGCATTTAGAGATAGAACATGATATTGAGATTGGCCTATAATCAGAAGGTTTTGTAGTTTTCCTCACCTTGTTAATAGATCTAACCAGTGACGGCTTCTAAATAATGGGAAACTGAGAATTCTGGAGGAAGTGACTCAATATTTCTCAAATAAGTGGGTGATTGATTGGGAAGCATTTCTCAAGAATGACAGCGGATATTTCATTGTACTTTATTCAGTGATTTTTGGGAAAAGACAGCGTTTTATAAACAATCTCTGCTGATAACGGTTACTTTCTCAATTATACTGATGAATTAATCTAATCGTAAAAGGTGGCAATTTTCAAACGCATTTAATTATCACATAATTAAATAAGGCGGCCATTATAATTAAGCAGAAAAGTAGAAGGAAAACTTTTAGCCAGTCAAGAAGATGAAATATTCTACGGCACATACTTCTATTGTTATGTATTTCGTTACTTTTCTTACAAGCTATCACAGGTGTCCATTTTTATAGTATTTCAATGTTTTCTTATCAACTCAACGAATATCGTAGCTTAGCAAAACAGTAGGCGTATGAAATGGTCAAAATATAACACTTAAAACATTTTTCTACTGTTTCAATCAATGAATAAGCGTTTTTATTTGAACATATTGAAACATTTACTTAAATTCCTATCTAGATCATCAGTCGTCTTTTTCCAAATACGAATGAGAATTAATTACAATGTATCTTAGATTGTTTACTTTGTTTCTTCATTAATATAGTAGTGATAGACTTATTATTTTCTCAAAATAATAAATAACGTGCAAAAATATTAAAGGAAGCGATACTTCGTGGAAGTTTTTATGAGATTTCACTGGTATACCTGATTTCACTGAAGACCTTATAGTTTTTACTTCAGAAATATAATCCTCATCATTTGAATTTAAGGAAAGGTTGGGGGAGCTGGATAAGCAGTAATGAGCCCGTGTCAATTCATTCCTCACGGTATTTAATTTAACAATGGCTTAACCTGATATATCAGCTCATACGTCACGTTTATTAGTTGAAGTGGCCATGGCAAAATGAAGTTGAGAATCCATTTGGTTTGAAGATTTTATATTAAAATACGGTGAGCCTCACTCTCCCTCTTTCCCGTAACTGAGTTCGTAAAATGAGAGATAAGGCGCGATATTCATTCAGGTATTCCCGTTTTTCGATGAAACTAACGACTGGATTTAATTTAGGTTTAACGGTTGAATGACTGACCATAACTCTCACTAGAATCACCGACTGTCTGGTGAAAGATCTTCTACATATTTTTCACAGGATAAAATCTGCAGCAGCCAGTAAAAATAGAATGCAACGGGATTTTTTACCTTTTAAGCAATTCGTATTTCTGTCTGGTCTGTCCTTATTTGCGCAATTTGTCTCCCATCACGGCTAATAGGTTTATCTTCTTCCTCTGCTCCAGGGTTGTGCTCATTCGCCTGTCCTAGCTTTACCATCTCTTCCTCGGTCTCGCAATTCTCCTTTTTCCTTTGTGTTACATTCCATGGCTTTTCTCTGGATCCTTTCAGCTTGCATCACATGCTTTATCAATGTGTCACGAATTTATCCAATATTCTCGCATAAGTAATAGTGTTCAATAATAATTGGTTCACGCTGGATCGATGATGAAATATATAGGAAGTTGTTACAAGCGTGCAGAAGACTACGAGCCTCCTACGGACTACGTACCTATCTCTTATTTAGCCTACTCACGGCTGCGATCATATCTATTCTGTTCTCTAATCTTACGAGGAAAAAATCACATTTTAAATCTATCCGATCTACAGTGTAATTCTCTGATTTTATTACTCATGTAATACGGACCTTCTCTTCTATCTCATCGATGAAGTAATTTTTCTCATATTTACATAGCGAATTTAACTTTTACATATTTTAACCTGTGATCAACGAGCGGATCCAAACCTAATTTCGCCCATGACATCGTTATACTGCTGCGTTTATCACAACGACATTTCAGTAATCTAACTGCTCTACGCTGCCCTCCATCTAATTCGAAAACTAATACAAGCTAAAGAAAAAGCACTTTTCTAAGAGAAAAAATTAATGGAGTACAACGAGCATTTCCGCTTACTTAGCCATCATAAGGTTATGGGTATGATGTACATGCAAGGTATGGTGGCTAAGTAAGCCGAAACGCGCAGTGTAGGCATTAAAGTTTTCATTGTGGTAAAGTGCTTTTTCTCTCATCAGTATGGGTTCCTTCCACCTGATCTCCCTGGAACTGTGAACTTAATTGAAAACTAATTCTAAATCTACATTAGTGTTTACGATAGAATGTATGTGCTCATGGTGCGGTGGTTTTACTATATTCACTTGTCACTTCCTCATATCAAAGAGGACCCCAAACGAAGGATCACTACAAGGATGTCCAAGGCGGGAATGGGTATAGTGATGGAGCCCGCGACCATAGGATGAATAGTCGGCGAGTGTGCTTCCCATACCTGGACGTCATCAAATGTTCGTTGGGTCGTTTCTCTATCAGCACGCTTTCCTGTAAATGTTAAAAATCCCATCTGAATGCCTACTAGTAAATCACCTCTCGCACAGGGTCCCGAGGGAAAGGGAACCAAGGGTTGACGAATCCTCCTCGGTTAATCATCAAATGTCCTCTCCCCCATTGTATTCCATCTGCAACTGTGCCATTTTCGAGGTAAATTTAAATTTATGGTTAGACTGAATAAATCTAAATGCAGGTGAAATGGTAGAGGGCAACAAAATTATGCAATGGATCTCTACGCGGCAATGCCCCAGCGCACATCACCACTGTGATTTGAACGTCGGGAGCGAATGGGGCGACTCCCAGTTGAGCGGTACGTCCTCTTTCATCTAATCAGCCTAATCTGACTGATGCCGACGAAAGTAAAGGGAATAAATACCATTGAAATTCGAAGCGGAGTGCAGCTGCAGTGGCTCGCCCCTTTTACGTTGTGCTCGACTCCAATGAATCCAAGGTGGAAGTTCATCCGAAACCTATAAGGGCGAAGTATATAATTAGACCTATGTGAGGGGTAACAAAGGGAAAATGAAAGGCGGAGAGGTAATGGCTCACGATCAGTCATCACAGAATATTCAGGGGTAATTAAGTAAAATTAATTTATTTTTTAAGAGTTGAATGGGTATCCTGGAGAATTTTATTATAAATGTAGATATATATACACACATACACGAATAGGTAAATAAATAATTTAATTTGGTGTATATTTATATAATTTTCTCTAAAATAGGAATCATTCGTAATTTTTAGGGATCTTATAGGGGTGCTATAACGGCGAATTTTTTGTTGTATTTTAAGTAATCTGGGGATCAGTAATTTTATTGCTTATTTAATCGTATCCCCCTGTGATACATAAGTATCTTGTAATTGTATCTGGCATGTAATTAATTATTACAGCTTATAAACCTAACTAAGGAAATTTTTTTACAGTTAAACTAAACGGGCTAAACTATTTAGTGCTATTCCCATTAGCGTATAACAACCAGGTTGTATTCCTCTCATTTAGCAAATGTTATAATAATTTTATTTCGTGGGCAGCCGAGTGGGTTTAGCGTTTGAGTAATGAACATGTGGCCCGGGGTCAAGACACGGTGACGTCTCTGGAAACCACCAGCTTTACTAATTCCGAGTGATTTTCTGGGTACAGACTCTTGTTAACCGCAGACGGCAAAGGGAAAGGAACTGGACCATCCTACCCCGACGTGTGAATTTTCACACGCGGTACTGAGCCTAGTATCAAGTGGGCTCTATCCTCCAATGTCAAACCGGCCTTGGAGCTAGAGATTGTGTTTTTGGTGTATAATGTTTTCCATAAAAATATATTAAATAAAATAGTTTCTCGTGATAATATTAACCCTTATATGTAATCTGTAATATGGAATCAATTTTTATCATAATTTATTTATATTATGGGAAATGATTACTCTTTCTAAAAAACCCCTGTTTTTAAAAGGATAAGTTTCAAATCCTGGAGTGAACCCGAGAAGATGTCTGCAAGAATTTGGAAATAATTACATGGACAACATGGAGTAAATTGGTT
>WURS02046162.1:0-11110 GCA_011762765.2 Rhinocypha anisoptera | reverse complement strand
GAGCGGGGGCCCCGCACGGGGCGGCCCCCCGGGGCACCCGTCCGCGCGCGCGCGCGGGCGGCGGGGGCGGGGGCGGGGGCGGGCGGGGTCAACTGCGGTCCTTTCGGACGAGGTGACCAATTTCCCCAAACGTCCAAATTGACGCCCAATCGTGGGCCTTTCCATGTTTGGCTTGCGCAAAGACCCGGACGATATCTCATTTGGGGCCGATCGTATGGGAACCGATTCAGAACAATCGAAACTGAAAAAAGTGCCCAACTGGGCTATGTGGGTCCTGAGCGTCTGTCTGGTAATGTAGCGGTAACAAGGTCGGAAATGATAGATTTCCTTGGCTTTAGTCGGGCGCGATTTTGGTAACTGTTCTTCACGGTTGAGGATTTTTTCCAGTTGAGTCCGCAGTGTTGTAACAGATTTTCTGACCTATTTGGGTCATATTTCATATTTTTACTAGTGTATCGGTGACACACCGAAATTGGGAGTCTCGGGAGCCGACTTTTTTTCCGCTTAGCTTGAAGTTGGCTGTTAAAGTGGTTGTTTTGAAATTTGAGGAATTTGACGAATTTTGGGAGGCTCATAGTCCGTGTGAGAGGGACATAAGAGGAGAAAAACGTTGATGGTCCGTAAAGGAATGTCCCTGCCATCCACGAATCCTTGGATTAATGTTAAATAAACGCAATTCCGTGCATCACTGAAATATAAACTTACTCGACACAAATTACAAAAAAACGTAGAAAGATGTAGCCGAAATTTTTATAAAATAAACCTGAAGATGAAGTAGTATCTAATACTATTGTATTATACATCTGTCCGTGTTCCATGATAACATGTGTGAATCTTCATAACTTAAAATTTACGAAGAAACATCGAAAACTAGAAGTTTAACCCTATTCTTAAGCGAACAATCTGCTACAAATAAATTGTTCATAGTTAAAAAATAAATAGCACAATCCTCAACAGCAATTCAGGAGCTCTAATCAGCCATTCCTCTCCCAAAAGATAAAATGTTAAGGGATTGGACGTCTAACCTTGATCTCCAAACTATGCTTCGATTGTTCTATTTTAGGTTCACCATTCCCCCTTCGCCAACAAACGTCGACATTGGATAGTTCTCCTGTGCGAAAGAATGTCGCCTGCCTGAACTCAGCAATCCGTATTCACAATTCATAGTTAATCCGTTATTGTGAATGTTAACTGAGTGTTATTGTTAATGTGAACTGTGAATTTCAACACGTTTCCGATAGGTAATTTTACATATGTTTCAAAGGCAGAGAAGTTCTCCGGAGATTTTTTAGCAAGTATGGAGAAAAATTTTATTGATACGATATCCTTCCAATAAAATAGCTAAATGTACACTATTGCAACATAATAGATGCTTTTCAACTTTCATGCTAAAAGCAAACTAAAAACAGAAACTACTCGCGCATTCCAAGATCGTGAAAGCGAAGCCTATAAATAATAAATGACGCAAAACCCCTTGAAACAGGTGCTGCTTTTCAATGAAACGGACGAGTTCACTTCTCCCCTCGAGAGAGAGATACCATCTCATCTGGTTGTCGAGAGGTGTGCGTTACATTCATAAGAGCAAACATCCGTGAAATTGAAATCACTTAGTGCCAGTCCCTCTCGTGAATTCGTCTTAGCCACGTCTTTCTGTAATCGTATATTATTTAAGTTCGTCTTCGACTTTCTAAACCCGCGGAGACCGGAGGTGGATGAGGCGGGCGGTGCCACTACCAGGGTTATTCTGGTGGCTTTTGAATCCCTGGGAACGGACGGCCGGCATCATTTCCCCCAAACGCGGCCTCCGCAAATTCAATCACGACTCCCATCCTCCCCTCATCCGGCTGCTGCAGTAACACTATCTTTTTGACGAATCGGCGTCTCGTGTTATTTTACGCCATTAACTATCCCCTTTGATATTTTTCCCTTCAAATCACAGACGCAACGTTCAATGCTTGAGGCAAGATCCGGGTCCTAGGCATTTGACCTAGTAAGCAGTCTTCTCGCTCTCCGCGCGCGGGAAACCCTGCCAGTTAAACTCGCGCAAAATATTAAATTATGAGCTCGGGCGTGTTTCGGTTAGTAGTGTAAGAGGGCGACTGATGGCCTTTCGCCATTTTTTGCACCCCGTTTCAACGGTCCGGGGAAAAAATATCCACCCTCACGTGTTACTAACAATGGCGAATCTATGACAAGAACGTGCCGTTCCTACGCAAAACACCTGCTGCTGGCAAAGGAAAAAAAAGACACACAGATGCACAAGGCGCGTATAATCTTGAATGACGACGTCTTTCATAGTAAGGGACGCAATGTGAGTGTATTCCGCACAGTGTAAAATACTCCTTGATTCTTGCGAGATATGTTACGCCGCCATGGTAAATGTTATCATTCCACATCAAGTGGCAACGCTTCACATGCTGAGTAACTCTTTATGTCTTTCTTGTGGCATTGAAGCTACGAATGGAGTGCGCCAGCCCCAAAGCCCCTGACGCGAGACGTCGGACCAGCTGTAAGCTAATATAAATAAAAACCTGGTAATAATTAAAAACGCCACTGTACTAAGAACTTTCCCTGCGTAATTTACATGAATAGCACACGAAAATTCCGTAGCAAATAGGTCACTGACAGTCGAATGTAAAAACCTTGAAAAACTCAGGAGAGAATTACAGTGAAGACATCAGCATTTTCGATGGAGGTTTTTGGTGAATCATTAGTGGTGAAATGGTTTTCAATAATACTATTTCACAGGAATTCGGTTATACTGTTTTGATTTAAAGGGTTATTTCCAGACGGTTTCGTTTCGGAAAATACTTTTAGATTTTAATTATTTTTTTAAAATCTTTAAGCGTCTACTACTTAAGGTAGCTAGGTTAGGGGAAGTTTGTTGTGACCAATTTAGACGTTCTGCAAGAGGGATTAGGTTGGAAGCCACTCGTCATTATGCTGGTAAAATACAGATTAAATTTGAGGTAGGTCACTTTACAGAAGAGGTGAAAAACATATTATAAGCCACGTCCTAAAATATTAGAGTACGCCACTAGCATAAAATCTGGGAGATATACTGTTCAACGGGTAAGTTTAAAATTACATTTTTCTTCACGCACGATAAGAGAACAAAATAGATATAATTGCATTGGTGAAGAGGGTAACTAGCATGGATAATGTACTCCCTATGTATCTTACTTATGCAAGTCTTAAGTTGGAAATTTTTAAATATTCAATTGCCCACACAAAGTACTAACCCAATTACAGTGGCAGAGTGTAACACTGTATGACTAGGACGAACACATACTCGTACATCCATGGCCTATGGAGGATTAATATCCACCTAGCTGTGATTCGAACCCGCGACCTCTGTACTTTATCCCCCCTTAATCGTGGCCGGGAATTGTGAACATTGTTCTATCATGAATGGAAAAGTAAATAGCCACTAGAAGTCTATCGATTAAAACTACTATTTGCGTAGTAAACATTATGAACGTATCCACGCCTTAAAATTGACGAAAACTGTTATCTTTATTTATGAATTATTAGAATATTACTGGACTAGTCAATTTTTAAGCATGTGTGCCCTTATAAATATAATTATAGTGTGAGTTTACGCCCTAACACAGTTCCTGGCGGCGGCTTGGAAGGTATTACGTAGATGCAGATATTAGCACACGGTAGTGAAATATGGGGAAGTTAATAATATGCCACATAATATTCGGATTTCTTGAACTCTTCCTGGGGTAAAAACAAGGTTTTATTTGGTTTGATGGTCAATCAGTGGTTTGATTTTAGCAATGTATAATAAGAGTCACTGAGGAGGCTGTCACCTGGTCGAATTCCATAATGAAACCAAAATGAGGTTGTCACTTGTAAAACTTTTTTGTGGAAATATACAAGTGAAAACGTCTATTTTGTTACAGTATGTAATAACATTTCCTAGAATTATAATGAACACAAAACTGACAGTTATAGATCGAAATAATGAAGCAGATGCATGGAAATATCACGCACAGGGGAAAATTTTAATCCAAAAGTAAGGGCGCGAAACCCGTTTGGCATACACCCTGTGCGAAAGGCTCCGCTAAGTAGAGAATGAAGCTTCGTTGGAATTTTTCATACAGGCCTCCCATGCTCTCAGGCAGATTGCAGGTCTTGGCTTCATGTCTCATAGAACTGGAATTCTGATTGCTTCTGCAAGCATCAGTCAAGGTTCAACTTGCAATTACTCGAAATAGCCTTCTTTTGCAGGGATATTAATTTAGGGCAAACGTACCATAGCCCCAACCGTGAAAACATCGGAAATTTTCTGTAATCCAATCTCCTTTATTTCGTAACGCAAATTCCATCGAAACTACGAATAAAAAGATAAACACATGCTCCGAATCCGATCACGTTGGCTATGGATGGTTTCATAAAAAGATTACATTTAATCCCCCGTTACAAGTTTTCTTGGATTTGTCATGTGTAACGGAGGAAGTTGATGTAAACAACACGCTTTTTTCATATTTTAATAACTATCTCTCTCGAAAATGTGTTGATAGCATTTCACTGACAATCAGATATGTCTTTGGAAAATCAAGACAATATAAAATTTCAAAAAGGCATGTCTTTTTGATAAATTAGCGTTTACATTCCTCTAGATAAACATCTCTCGATGAGAAAAAAATTCTGCACGACTCCGATGGACAAATGAGAAGGAAGTGAAATGGAGTAAACATCGGTGCCTTTACAGACTCTTACGTATATTTTAGTGACAAAAGATACGCCAAATTCGATGAAAAAAACTCGCCGTTAAATAACGTATTTCAAGTTCCTATTTATCCCACTAACGGTTTCACCTGGCCCTCAAATTATCTTAATCGTATCAACCGTCGTGGTGACCTCTCGAAAAGAAGGACGAAATGGGAAGAGGAATCGCACGGAACAAGTTTCCCGGATCACCAAATGGAGTCGAAATGTGACAGCGGGACAGTGGGAGGGCGCAAAAAAAAAAGACCTGCGGAGCGGCAAGGCTGAGGAAAGAAATTCGAAGATGTTCGAGCCGGCGATAGAAAAAAAAATACCTAAGGAGATGATAGGTTCGGTAATTGATAGTTTAGAAAGGGGTCGTGGGCTAAGCTCCCACGGAGCGAAAAACCGGCCGCGTGCGATATTTCCAAAGGTTATTTCCACAGGCAGGGAGAGAGGGAGGCTCGTTTCATCACATGTGTGTGTGTAAGTGCCATTTTCCCAAAATTTCGGGGTAGTTAATCAATAAAATGGGGAGAATTGGGCATGCAAATACGATACGATCCGACGAAAGATCACGAAGGCACGAGTTTTCCTGTGAGAGAGGCTAATATTTTTTTCCGTGGGACTGAGGACCTTTCCTTCCTTCCTTCCTTTCGTTTCTTCGCATCGTAGAGGAGACGAGGACGGCTGATTCGTGAACACTTTCGCACGATTCGCTTACGTTAATTTCGGGCACGGAAACCATTCAACTTACGTTCGAAGTTCTCTCATTAACGATCGACATTTATCAACTTGAAATTAAGAAGGGCGTTTTATGTCTTCCTGCTGAATCATTCAGTTACCTAACATTTGATCGGTTCAGCTTCGGTGAAATAGGTAAATTGACGAACAACTAGCAACATTTGTATTTAAGAGGCCTCAACTATCAAAATCCGAACTAATTCTCGAAGTTTATTACAATTTATGACCGGGTTCACCGTTATACTGCTTCGTCAATCTTATAATGAATGCTTGTAAAGTAGTTTGATATACAAGAAAACAGCCGGTCGCGAAAGAGTTGTAGAATAAAGAGGAAATGAAAGGTAGAAGATCTTTGAACATGAACAGAATGTCAAAGATTAGTCATTCATTATTGTGTAAAATGTATGTTTGGGGCACGATACAAGCGCTCTATTGGCATAATAACTGGGAATAGATAAAACTAACTGTACTGACTTTATGTAATCCACCACTCTATCGTCATTAGCACGGACATTTCAATAAGTTACGGAAGAAATTATTTGGTTTCAAATATTAAAAAAATACTGATGATGCGATGATTGAGAAGGTATTAAAAAAACTAAAGAAAAAAGAGAAGAGGCATTATATTTTATAGTTTATGTTTACGTAACTTGACATAAAACCAAGGGAAATATATAAAGAAATAAATTAGTATTTTAATTCTAGGCTATTACAAAATCGGCATTCTGTGCAAACGGGTTCAAATAAAATTTATTAAGGATTTCTAAGAAAATTTAATGACGATGGTTGTAGAAATTTCGACACTGGGAAGTTCCGACACTATGTCGTCAATGCATCGACCGAGAGCTGTTAACCTTTCTTTTTATTTAGATATATTGAGGTAAAGTCAATGTTTTAAAACGCGTGTGAAATATAGTCTAACGTGTGAAGGGTAATCCGCCATTTATAATTCTAAAATAAATTCCTTTGCGTCTCTTCTGACACCAATGAATTTATTCGTTAGGGATTTTATGACCTTCTAACACCACTGATTAGAACTTCTGAATGTACGATATTCTGTGTGGAAAACAATTTTTAGAGAAATACTAATTAATATATGGCAATAAATGGTAATTACTCTAGCAAATGTATAGTCCAGATACGTTTTACAAATAATAGTATTTCCCCTAAAGTGGACAGTAGATATTTCAAGATGTTGCTGCTGTCGTTTTGATAAAAATTAGCAACGCATATTTACGTAAGAGATTCGTTCTGGCATAAAAGATATGGTCTACACATTTTCTCTCCTCATAATGCCACGGACATTTGAAGGGATAAAATACAAACTATTTAATACTATGTTAAACTATAATATATTCTGCACAGCGATAAACTTAGAAGGAAAATCGTAACTGACCATCAGAGGGAAGGTACATACATACTGGGGTCAACAGTTTACCGACTAATATTCTAAGCAGCATGAGTGATTATCAATGCACAGGACGAAAATTTGACAGGAAAAATGAGAAAGGGAACAAGAAATAACTCAATCAATCGTAATGAAAATTATGCCAGTTAATTTTCAACGTCAAGATAAACAATCGCTCAAATGACTTATCTCATAGCATAGAAATTCAATTTAATCAATGCGACGCGGACGTGAGGGATTAAATTTTTAAGGGATACTTCATTGCAACAACATTTTAACACGACTTCATCCCCAAGCAACCAAATAGGTACAGCTGTATCCATCATGATGGTGACGAGCTACATCAAAGAAAGCGCTAACGTGGGGAAACATTTATTACGGCACTAATTCAAAGCACGATGCCAGTCAAATGTCAAGCTGTGGTTCATGAGCGTAGGTAACTCCCAACACCAGTGACTTTAACCAAAGTCGCTAGAACAAAGCAGACCCCGCTTGCTACGACACGAACACATTAATCTTACAGGGAAACAAGTTTTCTCACCCACATACTTTCTCAACTATTATCTCACGCGGAGAATATTAAACTTTAATTGGCCATTATACTCGAAGAAGTGGGATCAGGAGGACTGAAACTTCTGATTCGGACGATGTCAGTTTACATCGGTTATTTTGATTCCAAGACCTCAATTCGGGACCACAGGAAATTCGCATGAGGTCGGAGGTCTTTCTTTTTTAATGAATTGCTGTAGTTTCAAACAGCAGCGGAACAGAAAATAAAAAAAACGAAGCGATCCCCATGAGAAAGCAAAAGCTCATGTTAATTTCGTTACTATGGCAAAATTAAATGATAACAAATAGTTTCTTGTGAAAATTTTTTATATTCTATCTCATATTTACAGTTCGAATGTTTTAATTTTATCGAATTGACGTGCATTTTTTCTCCAGATGAGAATCAGTGGAAATTCACCAAAGATTTAGGTAAATTTTCTATTGTGACGTTACTTAAGTTAACAGAAATGTACTTTGTTTGTAATTTTAACTACTCCTTGTTATGCACTGTGAATATATGAAGGATATAATTTAAAATGTGAAACAATCGATATAGATTCGACACAAATACACAAACTAGCAAGAAAAGGCAAAAAATGGTAAAAAATGGTAAAATATGGTAAAACATGGAATAATTGTAAGTAGCAAGTAACAAAGTACGTTATACGTACTTTTTTATATTCCGCCACCGCAATTGGCCGAGTTATGTGTGTGGGCAATTGGACAATGAAAAAAGTGAAAGTAAGTGTGTCTGTGTGTGTGTCCATGTATGATGACTTACGACATGTGTCCGCGAAGAAAATGATTATTGATTTTCATATTCTGTTTAAAACGGCAATGTTTATACTGACGTAAAATGGTGTTTGAATGAACTACGGACTCGTTACACATTAAACATGATTTTTCTGCAATAGATGCATCGCGTGAGTACGATACACCCTGACGATGTTGTTTCAGGTACCGACTATAAACCTGAAAAAACAGCAATTTTCTTCTTAATTATTCCATCCACTCAACAGCCTGTTATATCATAGCTGGTAGATACAGACTATGGAAACATATTGGGCCCTGCTTAATATTCCCTATCCTGGAATTTCCTCACTTTATCTCGTGATATATCATCATCTTCTAAAGGTAATGCCTTGTCATTGTAGCCAAATGTTGAGCTATATACAGAGCCCCTCCATTGCTGTTCTTTTCAAATAATTCTATGTGGTTACTCCCATAGTACTTTTTATGACATCCAGGAACTTTTTCTTGACCTTTCCCTGCCTTTTTTCCTAGTACTTACCCCTACATTATATTTTGTAGGAAGTTGTTATGTGGCGGAACATTTCCAAAAAATTTAATTTGCCTTTTCTCCAACTCTTTCATTATACGTATTCCTCTCCTCTTTAATTTTTTTCTCTCAGAACCTCTATGTTATTTTTCATCTCTATCCATCTTGGTCTTGTTATCATCTTCTCCAAATCCACAATCCCATTGCTTCCAACCGAGACATTTCCATCTTTTCCAAAGTCCATGTTTAACATCCATGTGACAACGTACTCCAAATATACGTTTTTTTCGAGATATTTTCTAATTTCATTTCTAATTTCCGAAAGACTCCTTTTACTTTAGTCGTAGTAGTATTTTCATTTATAGGGTGCTTCGACGGCTATGGTCATTTTGCACCTCTTCAATTCAGAGAAAAAACCCTTCTGGACAAACACAACAACCATACCCTGGGCGGGATTCGAACCCGCGACCTTTGGGTTAGCCGGCGAGAACGCTACCCACCAGGCTAACCCGGTCGGCCACTTTCTGTGCCTGGGAAATAAATATTCTTCTGCGTCGCCATGCTGATGCGATATGTGACCGAACGAGTCAGTCATATTTTCACGACTCGCGACATGACGTGACATAATTTTCTATCAGTAACGACCCAGCTACAAAAATTTCACTGTGGTCTTCAGCCCTCTTTCGTCACTTTCTGTAAACTGAGATTTTTGAAAGTAGTTACGTACTTACTTCACGTATAATCAGTTTCAAACAATTTATATTTTTGTAAGTTAAAAATATAATATATTTTGTTGGCATTTAACATTGTTTAGCGATAATTTGAAGGGAGATACTGTAAATATAGTAGTAGTCATTGCGAAAAGTTAAGGCCTTTACTTTTTTACCTTTTCATCCATTTCTGATTACATCTGGTAGTAGAAAGGAAACAACGGTAGACCAAATTGGTGTGTGAGGAGCACATACAAATTCATGTTGACGGTCCATGCTTATGCTGTGGCGCATCACAATTCCTTCAAAGGATTTCAATTTATAGACGTGGCTGTTACTTTCGCGTGAAATTAACATTCAGTAGATACGATTCGCACATTTGATTAATTTTCGACGCCAAGGATCCATAGATATTTATTTACTTATCCAAAAACAACGCAAAACACCTTTACATTGGATACATAACGGTTTAATAAATAAATAACAGAAAAATATACAAGGATCACAATAAATAAAATAAAACAGGAGATGATTAAATGAGACACACACTTTGTAATTCCACATAAATATATTTTCCTCACGACCCAGACTTTGTTGCAATGCAACATCAGATGATGTTGCATTGCAGCGAAACCTAGGTCGCGTGGAAAATTCATTTATGTGGAATTACAAAGTTTGTGTCTCATTTAATCATGAAGCAGTTCCACCCAAGTCACGCCTGAAACTATCTCCTATAAGACAGGAGAAGCAAACATATCCAGATCATATACATAAAAAGGAAATATATGAATAAATAAAGGGGAAAGGAATACCGGGGAAACTACTTGACACTATTAACGGGTAGTCTATTCATGATGGAAATATTAAGGAAGGGTAAGATAAAGTAATATCTATTTCTGGTGCGAGAGACATGAGAGGGAATTGAATGCTCGTGAGAGACGGTGTAGGTGAGTGCACTCTGGGTCATGGAGAGATACGGCAAGTGGGAAGATTAAATAGAGCTTGAGCTTAAGGGTTTTGCGAGAAGGTACTCGTAGACAAAGGTTGGGGAGGAGTTCGGTGGATGTGAAGTGGCCATTCATGATTCCATGAAGAAATTTGAGGTCAGCCGCAGACCTGAGATGTTGTAAGGAAGTTATACGTAAACTGAGGCATAGTTCGTTGCTGCTAAGATTCCGGAGGATACACGACACTACTAGGATATTCAGCAGTGTATTCCACATAAATACACGATGATATGACTATAGCGAGGAAAAAGTTTAGTGGCCTGTTTAGAATTTTTAGGCTATAAGGACACGCAGAAGACCAGACGGGGGAACAGTACTCCAGAATTGGGAGAACACAGCCGGAAAAAATTGTTTTAATATCTAACGGATTGCCAATCTCGCTGAATCTATAAAGGAGTCATAAGAGAGAGAGAGAGAGACATGGCTTTGGAGAAAACTTTTTTTGATATGGAGGTGAAGGTCATTTTGGAGTCGAAAATGACCCCGAGATCGATGTGGGATGTAACTTCAGTGTGAACTGGGTGACTGGAGAAGGAATGGGATGATTTTACAGGGTGTATACGTAAAGTGAAGGATAAAGTTTTGGATTCGAGTGGGTTAATCTTTAGCTTCCAGATATAGCTCCAGTCTGAATATCCCAATTTTATACGTCGAATTTTTAAGTCTTCCGCTCGAACCTTGTGAGGACGAGCGA
>WURS02046151.1:0-11110 GCA_011762765.2 Rhinocypha anisoptera | reverse complement strand
CTGTGGTTTCCCACGAAGATGTGGTACTCGAAAAATCACTCAGCTTGGGTTTAGCTGGAGGTGTCCGGAGGGTCGTCACCCAATCTGGAACCCGGGTCCCTCGGTCTGTAGCCAAGCACTCTACCCACTGGGCTACCACGACCTCACATGCACCAATAATGTGGTGTAAAATATGGTAATGTGTGCTGGCCAAAGTGAGAAAATAGTTATAAAAAAGAAAAGCTATGTAGTGTCAATGGTAGAGCATTGTAATTGATTAAAGTTCTGGGCAAACTTGTAGAATGTTTGGTGAATTCCTGAAAGTTTTATGCCTCTGAGTTTTTTATACATAGCTGAGAATTTATTCCTAAGACTAAATTCTTGATGCAATGCATTTGGATATTGCAAGATTTTCTTGCCGCTAATTGCACTTTAATTCTAAGTTGGCCCAGGAGGATGCGGTTTTCCTTTTTAAAACAAAAAATAAGCATTGAGTTTTGCTATTTATGTTGGATACGATCAATAAATAAGACCCACAATACCATGGGAAGTTATTTCTTTGAGTTAGTCCTAGCATTTTATTCTAATTGTAATTTGGTTAATTGTAATGTTCTAATACATAGTTATTGTGATAGTAGTATCGGTGGACTATGAGAATTCTACTTCTATTGAGGAAAATTCATTCCTATGGAATAAGAGGAATTTCTAACAGTCTCATCAGATCTTCCCTTTCAAAAAGAACTCAAGCAGTAACTATCACAGCTGATGACATGATAAAGCATACCTCATCCTACCAGGAGATAGAAAGAGGTGTTCCTCAAGGTTCAATCCTGGGATCTCCGTTGTTTTTTCTCTATGTCAACGACCTTCCATCATTCTTAAATGGTAATATTTTTATGTATGGTGATTATACAAATCATCTCCTAAGTCTTGAGGGCAATATCACAGTCATTGCTCAAAATGCAGTTAACAATATGGAAATTTGGTGTGCTGCTAACAATAAACAAGACCAAGTCCTCATTAATTTTTTTCCACCCTACCCAAAAAAAATTGATTACAATCCATATATTAAATTTGTAGATAATAGTCTCAAGCGAGCTATTGGTACCAAATTTCATGGTCTTTTCATTTATGAAAATTTGAACTGGGATCTACACATAAGTGTTATTTCATCTTCCGTGGCATCCGGCTGCTATCTAGTTAAACGAATGATCCAGCTTACAAATGAAGAAACAGCTATTACAGTCTATTATGCCTATATCTATAGTTGACTTTAATATGGCATTCTGGCCTGGGGTCACTCACCTATGGCATTACTCTTATTCAAATTACAAAAATGGGTTGTAAGGATAATATGCAGAGCTAAAAAAAGTTAACTGTTGAGATCTTTTTAGAAAACTACAAATCCTCCCCTTACCCTGCATATATATTTTCCATGCAGCATTGTTAATTAATGAATTTCAACCAAAGCTACACCTTAAAAAGAATCGGGATATACCTGATTACTTAACAAGAAATAGAGAAAACGATGCAGTAAAACAGTATAATCTCACTCTCTTTAACTCTGGCCCAATTGCCATGAGTTGTAGACTATTCAACAAACTACCTAAACCATTAAAAGAGAAAAAGTCAAAGGCTAATTTAAAATTGCCGAAGCAAAATTGAAACTATCTGTTAATTCACTGTTTTTATTCTGTAAATGAATATTTAAATGAGACCAATTTTGTGTTGTAATTTGTTTTCGGTGATTTTTTTAAAAGATATTTTTTGTACTCTCTTTATTGTTTAAATTTTTTTCTGACGGGTATCTACATGCATATCTCCAAAATATTATTATTACAGTCATTTGTACCATGATTCGAGAAGTTTTACCATACATCACTTGCAGCATGTTGATAGAATGTCTATTGTTATTGGAATTTAAAAAAAATTGATTTTTTAAGCTGTTAGTTTCCTTATTTATATTGTCATTTATTTCTTTGCATCAACTTTTTATCCTCATTCCTTCACCTTTATGCACATTGTTATCCACGACCACTTGGTTTCTCTGATTCAAGTTGCTCATCTCTTACTTTTGTAACTGCCCTCTATAGCTTATTCCATCTTCCTTCACTGATGGTCCCATATAATCCTTCTGATTTTCTGTTGAAGCTTGAGGAGAACCTTTTACTTACATGTTTTTTGCTTCAATATTTTCTCATTCCATCTTTTCCTGTGCCAGCTCTTCATCTTTCATTGTAATTGGATATCTGTCACTATTTAACTTTTATGAACCTTTCTCAATCCTTAGATATGGTTCTGACCAGGATATATTGTATTAACCCAAATGTACATAATGTCACATCAAATATAGTGCTATCCCAAGTATTTTGAAGAGAAACTTAAGGAAAAGCTTATTCTTTTTCTCTTATTATTTGAATTGCAATTTTCTGAAAAGTCATGAATCAGGCAGTAGCCGAAGATTCAAATTTGTTGCCAGTATTTTAATCTTCATGCCATAACTTTTCTGGATTTCTGTTTTTATATGGGATTTGGAGGAAGCCTTTCTCTCAACATGGTCCATTTTATTTTCTCTATTCAATATTTTATTCATTGAAAGTAGATGTCCAGAAAATCTAAATGCAAAATCACTTTTTAAAGCCTACTGAGACATTGTGAAAGAACTCTGTTGAGACAACTTGTATAAGATGTTGCTACAATTTAACTGTGATCTAATTTTTATTTACTCAAAACACTTTTTCAGCATAGTGAAAGAATGTAGAATAGTTACTTGACCATCCCATTAATTTACAAAACAATTGTAAACAAGTGAACTGTAACTCAAGTGAGGATTGCAATGTCCACTTTTGCTTTCAAAGTTACAGGTACTTGATTACAGTGTGACTTTCAAGTTACATACTGAAGTATAAAATATCACACTTTATTCAGGTCTATAGGTTAGTCTGGGTGGTATCATGTGCTATTCCTTGAATTTTTCCATATATATCTTCTTTTATGGCATTGTTCAAAGAGTATGCTTGTTAGCTCCATATTTTTCTTATTACAGGATTCTGCAAGACTTTTTTCAGAAGAATTTCTTCCTATCATATCCCTCTCCCACCTTCATGTTCCAGTTGGCCATAATAAGAATTTTTCTTTCCTTTACTTCTCTGAGGATCTCTTGCAGTTTTTCATGTACTGCTTCTATTTTCTGAATGATCTGGTTTTGGCATAAGTATGGCACTAAATCTGTATCATTTGCCTTTCCTTCTCTCTCAATCATCCCTTCTTTAATATGGTGCCTCCTCCTGCTATCTTCTTTATGTCTGACAAGTTTATCACCTTGTATCCCTTGGTACAGAAAATTTATGCTCCAAACCATTTTATTTACCCATTCCTAAAATATCTGCTCTGGACCTTACCATCTCCATATGGTGTTCTCCAAATTTCCACTGACCCCCAGTGACCTGGCATCCTGTGTCCCTATTGTACATTGGACTATTAAACAGATCTTCCCCTCCTGGTTGTTATATTATATCATATTATTTTGCCATGACAGCCGGAGGTTATACCTCCAGATTAAATTACTGGAAGGAAAGTTGACATGTTATATTCATTGGATTGTTGCGTCTTCTTGTGAGTCTTAATGTAGTACTTTTCTTTTGCTTTCTACATTTCACTACTGTTGTTTATTTTACAAAATTCACTCTCATCCAGAGCTGAGGCATTTGCTATCTGGCCAATCATTCCAATCTGTTGTCACTGGTTTTTGGCGAAACTGCTACCTCTCACCAGTGGTACAGTGTAGTTGCTTTTTGAAGTCGTATTCATGTTACCTCATTCTGGAATTCCAAAACTAGAAAATTTTTGCTGTTACCAGGTCTGGGACTGGAGCCCTTCAGCTTCATACTTGGACTTAATACTCATAGACTGACTACTTCTGTCCCCATCAATGCAAGCACCTAATTTTTCAGGCAATATTCATAAAGCATCTCACATAGGAGCAGTTGGTTTGCACCATGGGTATTTAACCCATTAGACCCCTTTGCTGCCTTGGTTAAATGTTATTACCAGGAACTATGATAATAAATAGTAATCATTTGTAAAATTTAGTTTAGTTATCACTTACTGGTTTATGGTGTGACAGAATGATTACTGGAAGTCAGTACTGTAGTACTGACTGAATATTAAGTTGTAGTTGTTTACTCTTATTTTTATTGTGTATTTTTGTGTGAAACATTTCATATTTATTTTTGATTTCAGGAAAGTTACCTTGAATCTAAGAAACGAGAAGAGGAGAGAAAGAAAGCACTGGTTGCAATCAACAAGAAATCACCTAAGGCACACATCACCCCTGAGCAGCGACAGTGTCAGACAAAGATCAAGGAGCTGAGGTCTAAGTGTGATAAGAAAAATGAAGAGGTGGAGAACCCTCCAGATGAAAAAGATAGGGAACCAAGACTTACCAACATCGTGTCTGACTATGACCTTAAATTGTTTCAAGAAGCCCAGGCACTTGCTAGTGAAAAAATTGTGAGTAACAGTCATGTTATTGTTTATCTCTGAAAACTACCTATTATCATCTGGGTTTATTTATTATTATTAGCTAGTTTATCAGTCGGTACATTTTTTAATGAAACTCAGAAATGTTGCCATTCTCCTTGCATTAGTTTCTTCCTAAGACTTCCATAATTTTTATCCACCATCACTATATCCAACATCCCTGTTCTTTTTCTCTATTTAGCTCATTTTCCTGATGTTCTACCCACAATAATGGAAATTCGTATCTTCAGACTTAAGTTTCTGAACTCTATATTCATTCTGAAAAGAAATAACACTAGTTAGTTCCACAGGAAAATTCTATTTACCTCATGACCTGGGTTTCATTGACCAAGTGTCACCATCCTGATTTCTTTGAAATTATCCCTACAAATTCCTGATTTATTTGAGATTCTTCCTACAACTTCCTCTCATTGCCTACTCTACCTAACTCATCAACATTTGTCTTACTCTCCAAAGATTTAACCTTCTCCACATCTCAAAACCCTCTGACTTCAATACAAAGTCTTTTCTCATGTACCAAGTTTTAGAAACTTGGTACATTGGCATTGCTAATTTACATATCATGGCTTTCATTAACCTACTCATGATCCCTGCCTTCAGTTTTTATCTTGGAATATCTTCTTGATTAGATATGCTTGTGAAACGTTTCAAAACTGTATTTATAAACAAAAAAGCTGTCAGTAAACTGTATTACAGCATTTCTTGGTGTGTGCTGAGTTTTGAGGGTTTATTGTCATTGCAAGCATATTATTTTATCTTTATTTGCAGACTTCTATTTAATAATGTTATACTCTATGAGGGGGGGCCCAGAAATAACGGGAATTTCGTAATGACTTTTTAATTAATCAATATTTTCACACCAAATTTTGATCCCCTTCAAAGTAATCCCCATTGGCTGTAACACATTTTTCTAATCGTTTCTTCCATTGTTCAAAACAGTTTTTAAATTCGCTTATTTCAATGCTCTTTAGGCCTTCCTTTTTGTTTCACCTCTTCACCAAAACGTTTTTCTTTCATGTCCCTTTTGAGTCTAGGAAATAAAAAGAAGTTGCAGGGGGCGAGGTCCAGTGAATAGAGGGGGTGAACAATTTGCATCATGCCATTTTTGGTCAAAAACTGCTTCACAGACAGTGTGGTGTCGGCAGGTGCATTATCGTGGTGGAAGAACCAATCACCTGTGTGCCAAAGATCCACCCTTTTCTTCCGGATGTTCTTCCTTAACCTCCTCAAAACCTCTAGGTATAATTGCTGGTTGACTGTCTGGCCTGGAGGAATAAATTCCGCGTGCACAACACCTCTGCAATCGAAGAAACAAATGAGCATTGCCTTGATGTTCGACTTCACTTGGTGTGCTTTTTTTGGATTGGGAGAGTCAGGTGTCTTCCATTGGCTTGATTTCTGCTTTGTTTCTGGGTCATATCCATAGCACCACGATTCATCACCAGTTATGATCTTATCAAAAAAATCTGGGTCCTCTTTTCAACTGATCTGGCAGCTCAAGAGAGGCCTGAAGTCGATGCTCCCTTTGGTCATCAGTGAGAAGGCGAGGGACAAGTTTGGCTGCAACCCTTCTCATGTGTAACTTTTTGGATAAAATCCTCTGAATTGAACTCCATGACACTCCAGACATCTCACAAAGTTCATCAATGGTTCGACGACGGTCTTCATGAACAAGGGTGTTGATTTTTGCAACATTGTCATCTGTTCTTGAAGTAGACGGGCGCCCAGAATGATGTTGGTCTTCAATCGACATCTCTCCATTCTTGAAATGCGAAAACCAGTTGTGGACACTTGTTTTACTTAGGGCACTATCCCCATAAGCTGTTTTAAGCATCACAAGAATTCTGGGAGTTTTCCTCAACAGAAAACAAAACTTCACAGCTGCACGTTGCTCCCGGCAGTCAGCCATTACACGTTTTCGCTAAAACAGAAAAAGTTGGTTTACTGAAAAAAAATCCTACAGACGAACGGATGCACTCAGGGCGACCAGGCTTCGCACACTGCCTCAGGAAAAGTCATTGCTTAGAACCCACTACTGGAGAACCTAATCCCTCACTGCGCTGCCCCCCCACCGCACTATTCCCATTACTTTTGGGTCCCCCACATATATTTAGGTTTTGTTTACATAGATTATATCATATGGAAATGCTTATGTAAGCAGATTAGTGATATATTCATTTTCAGGCACGTCAGCATTTCTAGTTCTGCCCAAAAGTTTGTGAAAAGAATCTAACCACCTTTTCAGTTCCTTATAAACTTTCCAAACCTAACTAAATTTTCAATTAAGCACAGTTATAATTTTTCACCCAAATCTGTGTATCCTTCTGTACATATTTTGTATGTAAATTTGGAACCAATTAATAGATAATGCCATTAAGTTTCTATGGACACATTTGATGTGAATTGAACTATAAATTCAAAGAATTTCTCATTACTTTAAAGTTTGTTTCTGAAATAGTTATTCCACATCATGAATGTATGCAAATCCCTCAGCATTTTAACAAGAAGTACATTTGCTATGTTGATGCATTCTACTTCTGCATGTTAGATAACATTTTCTTTCTGGACCATTTGCTGTAACACAGCATTTTAACCAATATTGAATGTTAATGCCTTTGTTTCTTTTTTAGCTGATTATATAGCTTTAGCACAATCCAAATAAGAAAATTCTTTCCATATTTCAACACTTTATATTTTTGATTTTTCATGCTGTTGAAAATTGTTTAGAAGGTTTGGTGAATATAGTAATCTCTGGAAGTGTAAATCCCATTTAGTAGTTTTAAATGAAACAATTAAGTATTATTTAGCTAATGAGAATTTATTTTCTCAATATTAGGTAAATATTTAGATTATAGGCTGAAACTTATTAATTACTCAAATATAGGTTGATTTAATGTTTCATTATTATTAAGGAACAGCTTGAAATTATATGGGTACAGAATTACTCTATATCTCGGTAGATGAGGAATTGTAAAATGGTTTAATTCATCATAATTGCTGGTGTTGTACTGTGATTGAGTTGTTGGTGAAAGTGTATCCAACTGGTGTAGAATCTTGGATGGAGGAAAAACTGTAAAGGAATTTTAATTTAACTCCTTACCAAGAGTGGAACAACCACAAGCTGTTAGGTTATGATGTAGTGATGGTAAGAGATGTTGCTTTTCACATGCTGCAAAGGATGTAACTTCGAACAATGACATCTGTTGGTAGCCACACAAGACCAGTCATTGAGCACTATATACACAACCTACTCTGTTTTGCCACTTACTGTCTCACATCCCTCTCTTCCCCCTATCCTCCCCTCCCACACCCCATACAGGTCTGTCACAGCTAATTTCACACCATAATCTCTCCCACACTCCATGATTTAACTGAATGGCTCAGTTTCCCTGCTCTCCACCCATCCCATTTTATATATGTACTCATAACAAAAATAAGATAGCTAACTTGAAAGTAGTTCACCAAACCAGTTGAGAATAAAAAAGTTTTATTGAGTGGAAATTGCAAGTGTTTTTTCCTACCGTTATTCGATATTTCTCCCTCATCACACTTGAGTCTGTCTTGTATATATGTACTTGTACACTTCTTCCAACACTGGTCCAGTTTGTTTATCCCTTCCGAATAATAGAGTTGTCCAATCAGTAAAAATAGGCAATCGTTTTGTAATTACCTTCTGTTTTGTATTAAATTTAGTTCCTGACACCCTTGTCTTCTTATTGGGGAACAAGTATAGCCCAATGAAGTCAAATCTTGTAAATAAGGGGGTAGTTACAATCCCAACTCTTATCAATTTTGTGGCTCAAACTGTGTAGGAGTGAGTTTCATGATTGAAAAGGTTGTTTTTTAGGAAAATGTGAATGATCACAAATGTTTTGATTGTACCTTATTCTTCAAACAGTCCAATAATAATGAACAGGTTGCATATTTTGTAATTTTTTGCCCTTTTCTGGATAGTCAATAAGGATTATTTCATGCAAATCCCTAAAACTTGTCACCAATACCTTTCCAGCTGCAGAGTTGATCTTCGCCTTGTTTGGTGAATACTTCCTGGAAGCCTATTGTTTGGGCTGTTACTTGATCTCCTGTGTGCATGGATGTAAATATTTAATCAACAGTGATTAAATTATTTCCTAAGTCCTTTAGGTACCAGGGATATAGTCACAAATGTTCTTGGAACACTTCACTTTATTTCAGTTTTCATAGACTGTGAACATTCATGATACCCATGTGTGGATAGCTTGCCATTGACCAGATGTTAATGTAAAATATATTTTACCTATTCGATCAGGATGCTTACAACCCTAGTAATTTCATGACCCCCTCTCATCTCAAATCATCATCATATGGATTTTATAAACAGGATCTGGTAGTGGGCTCAACAGGGCATCTAGATAAATTGGGTATCAGGGCATCTAGAGCATTCAATGTTACTTGAGCTCATATGGTCACTCCAGAATTTTTTAAAATCAATTTAAAAACATTCTGATAGAAGAAATATAATTGAAAATTGACCATTGTGTTCATTGGGTTTTATTTTATTATCCAGAGTTGATTTGACTTTCATAAAGAAACCAATACAAAAATTCTCTTTCATTCATTTTTTGGGAATGATAGACTTTTTCGATTCAGATGAATTCCAAGCACAAAAATTCACCATTTTGGTTGAAACTTGATGATTCCTATAAGTGATGCTACTCTCTGAAAATAACCTTTGCATGGAGTAGTGGTGCAGTCTCTCTGACTTTGCATGAACTATTTTACACCACCCTCATTTTCATCTAGGACTAGATAGAGATGAAAACTTAAATTTAGGTAAATTGTTTATCCCTTTGGTGAGCATAATTTTTTATAAATAATATTTGATGTTTGCTAATCCTATTCAACCTGCATTCCTTACTTTATTAACATTGTTTTTATTTTTTTCTAATAGGAAGAGGATTTGAAGGGTTTGCCATATGTCAAGGGCACCAAGTATATTGAAATGGGGAAGTTTGAAATGGAAGTATGGTATCAGAGTCCATATCCAGAAGACTATGCCAGATTGCCAAAACTTTATTTGTGTGAATACTGTCTTCGGTATATGAAGAGTCGCACCATTCTTAAGAGACATTTAGCAAAATGCGTTTGGAGGCATCCACCTGGTGAAGAAGTATATCGGTAAGTTTTTTAAATTCCATACAAGGTATGGTATTTAAAGTATTTATTGTGAACAAAATCCTATTATCCTGCTAATTCTCTCATATCCTTATGAATGAATATATTTCATAACCTGATTTCATTGATTATACCATGTCCTTCCTTTGTGGTGTGTCCTTTTTGAAGTTCATCCTGAGGTAAAAGATTCCAGAATGTTTCAGACTGTGTTCGAATCGACTTCCTTCTTTTCTGCTTAAATGATCTATAGGCATTTTTCTTCACTCAATTCTTGAAGGGTTCTCCATGGTTACCAATAATGGTAATTTTAGTTAATGGCATGAACAAACTGATTGTAACCTTTCTCCAAGAATTCTTTGTGCTTTTCTATTTTTTGTTTGTAGAGCAATATGTGGATGCTTCATTTTTTAAACCTTAAAAGGTTCCATATTCTATCAAAACAAAAGAGCCAAACAGTATTGTAATTGCCTTAAAATTTAATGACCCAAAACATGTTGGTCAGCTTTTACACTTCTCATGTGTAGTTTCCGGCCAAAGATGCTAATAATTCAACAAATTGGAGATGAAGATAGTTTTTAAATATTTCAAATGGTAACAATACACTTCAACTAATATTATATTTTAAAATGTTACTTTAGTGACTGAACAAATGAATTTTAGAGACATTTCACATTTGGGATGGCTACAGATAGGGAAATTTTTCAGGGAATTCTTTTGAGTTCAAAAGATTAATTCATTTGTCATTATTATTGATTTTTGAGCTAGTTGCTTTCAATAAGTAATTTAATGTCACTGGAGAATGCATAACACTGATAAATAACTTTTATTATAATATCAATTATTTTTACTTTCATATTCATAAAATTTATAACTTTTATCAGTAATGGTTATAAATATATTTATGGGGTGTTAATTAAACATTAATGGATAACTGAATGTAACAACTCTAAATATGGTAATCACGCGTGAGTGAACAATTTTGTAAACTTTATAATCAGACACTATTTTAAGATTGTTTTCTTTGCTGTGATACAAATAGTACATTAGATGCATACCATTTTCTCCTTCCATGATATTGTTAACTACTCATTCTGGGATGGGTTAGGGATTGTACAAAGAATAACTCAGATGCTTTTTCTCTCTTTTATTCTCGCTTGTCTCACAACCAGATGCCGTCTCTGTCCACTCCAGATACTCACACCTATTTCTTAAAAACTCCTGTACACCACCTGCTCTTTGCCATCTTGCCTTGCATCATCCCATTATTGCATAGACACTGCCCTCTCCTTTGCAGGCACTGCACTTTTATACCCATTTTCATTCTTCTTGAACCTTTGGAGGGTTCTCAGGTCTTCTAGTTATTTGCCCTCAATCAAATAGTACATTTTTTCCGTGTTTAAAACGTATTTTGTTCTTTTTTTTGTTTGTTGTCTAC
>WURS02046140.1:0-11110 GCA_011762765.2 Rhinocypha anisoptera | reverse complement strand
CCACTGTTTGGACTGTTCCTTTCTCTCTGGCATATGATGACGAATCCATGTTTCATCTACTGTTATGAAACGTCGAAGAAAATCACCAGGATTGCGTTTAAACAACTCTAAACACACTTTAGAAATGATTCGAATGCATTTTTGGTCGATGGTAATCAAACGCAGCACCCATCATGCGGAAAGTTTTGACATACCCAAAACTTTGTGTAAAATGTAGTGCACACAGTCTTTCAAGATCTTTGGAATGCAGGCTAGCTCACGTACCTTCAATCGACGATCATTGAGTACGGCATTGTGAATTTTTGCCACAATTTCGTCGGTGGTTGAGGTTTTTGGATGTCCTGAGCGCTCATCATCTTCAATGGATGAACGGCCATGTTTAAATTCTGCTGACCATTTTTTGACTGTTGAAAACGAAGGAGATGAATCCTTAAATGTAGAATCTAACTCATTTTTGATGTTCGTTGGGGTTAAACCTTTCAAAATGAAGTACTTTATTACTGCTCGTAATTCAATTTTCTCTATTTTGTACACAACTGACACCCTTCACACATTACAACAGGAAAAAACAAATGAATGTATGTGTTTAAAACTTTACAGCACTCCATGTAATGAATAAAACAAAATAATTAATGCAGAATATTCGCGACCCTCACACCATCTATGAGTCAGGCTGAGAACTTTTAGAACTCCCCTCGTATAGTATTTTTTGTGAATCTGTTCATTACATACTACCAGTATTTGGAAATATAAAATAATATTCTACTGTGATGAAACTTTATGCCTATGGTGAATAAATATTTTTATTACTATCTATAGCTTACTATTATAAGGTAAAATTTTTAAATTAACCCTAATTCTCAGATTTCTTTTCATTACCCAAAAAATGAAAAAATAAAACTAAAATATTTAGCATCCTAGAGCAAAATTTACTACATGTTAATAAACATCTATACTCTATGGCTTATACAATTAAAAATAATTTATATTAAACAAAAGAATTAACTAAACAAACATTCAGAGAGAACTATTTTAAGATGACATTATATTAATGCTTGTTATAATTACAATACTGTGAAAAACACAAATTTGCAAAAAAAACCTCTTTTAATATTAACAAAACACTGTTGAAGTAAGATATTATGCTAAGATGGTTAGTCTTACACTTTTTTTAAAATATTAAATGTTAAGAAAAATTACTCATGTCAGCTGTACAACGAAACAGTCTACCTTCCCACCTTAAATAAGGATATGGTGGCTCTGTATCACCAGCATCTTTTGTGTGGACAGTTGTTAAACACTGAAACACTTCTCGTTTGACTTTTGCTACGAGCTCCTCTGCAACTTCACCTGTGGGATATGCACGACCAGCCAAACAGCAAGACACATACACCAATAATTTATTTCCCATGGCTATCTGGGCATCACCAAGCTGTTTTCCTGATTAAAAAAAGAATTCTCTTTAATTATAAACTAGAAGCCTAAGAATGAGCACTGCATCTTTTTCTTTCTAAGCTAGGAAATTAGGTCATTTCAACCATTCCATAATTGCTTCATAAATGTATAAAGTTTTTGTGTAATGAATATTCTAATGACCGTGGTTTTTACGTAAAAGCCACTTAAAATAGATTAAACACTGTAACACTATTCAGATATTTCCACAGTGAGTGATGTCATTCAATTATATAAGTCAGTTACTAATGGCAAATTATAAATGATACATTTACAGATTCAAGGCCAGCTATATTGATTCTATTCCATTTAAATAATTCAACATTACAAAGAGAACAGTACATTTTCTGAAGATTCTTAATAGAAAACAATATTTCAGCTGATACAGAAATATACTTTGATATTCTGCCTAAATCAATTGAAAATTTTACTGATAGAGTCAAGAATACCTTTAGATAAAGCCTCCCTTAACACAGCCATTAGCTCTTCAAATGGCGTTATGTAATCTGCCATTCCTCTGTTGTGAATATAAAGGAGGGCATCATACATTCCATATGTCCAGCAGAGGGTCACTACTTGGTGAACATCGAGGGACCCTACATCAACATGCAAAAGACATGCCTCGAGTGCCTGTTTTAAGACAAAGAAGCATCAAAGCATCACAATCACAAACATCATAATTAATCTATGAGGCATTATACTTATTCAATAACTTACTATGCTGTTATTTACTCACTATTAGTTTTTACTTCTAACAAAGGGAAGGAAAGCCATTCAGTTCACCAATCTTTCCAATTATAAGAAATATTTTCAGAAGTGTGTAAAGCAAATTCAAATTCAGTGTAGTTATTAGACATTAATGTAAGGAATTGGTTTCATTAGAATATGTATCTAGATTTTAATATTAGAATGAATTCACATGTTTTTCACACTGCACATATAATAATTAAAATGATTAGGTTTATGCCCTTGTAATATTATTAATTATGAGATAAAATATTTTAATAATTTATTTCAGTGTTCCTCTTCAAGCACTAAATAATAGTGAGGTTAATGATATTAATCTATGCTTAGCAACATCAATCCATTTCACAAATCACGTTCTGAAAATATCATAAGGCAAACTCAATGATACTAATTTATGGTGACCTTTTCTGGAGGATCTATTAGCACAAAACTACACCAAGATAATCACCACATACATAAACCTCTTACTTCAAAATCATGCAATGCTAGGTGCTACATATATTGTGATTACAATTAACTTTTTATTACCTTATGCAAAAGTACAACAAGAATTTAGTTACCTGAAAGAAGCCTTGACTTTCATAGTGTGACACAAACTGCTGCATGATGTCTGGAGGGACAAATTGTAGTTGGTCATTCAAAAAGTAAGGTTCCAATCCTTCCAGGAAACAAGCTTTTGCAGGCCCAGAATCTTGCACAATATCCCATACTTTGCTAAATAGTAGTTCCCTAAACAGAAAATTAAGAGATTAAAAAGAAACAATAAAATCCAGACTAAAATTAATGTCATTTCCTTTATAGAATATTAAAAGTTGTCTTGATTACTAATAAACTGTAGGTGATTAATATTCCTTGTCAAGACAATCCCTGATTACATTTTTGGGGATTACTGTAGAAGAAACTTTATTAATGGAGAAACATGATAAGGGAAATGGAATTCTGCATTAACCAAAAGCCAATAGTCTTGTAATAAAAGGCCATTCCTGGAGTTTTCCCTGTATCAAGGGTTTTCTTTAAAATTTAGAGCCTTGTGAACCAATACATAAACTGAAAGAAAACTGGTATTACATTCAGCGGTGAATGCTCTCCAGAGCACTCCAGAGGCAACTGAGGTTCTGTTTGATGAATTTATGATGGAATTAATTGAAATTTCATTTTACCAAGAAAATCACACATAAATGTGTGACGATTCATTCAAATCACCATCAATAAAATGTATTTGAAAGAAAAAATTTCATCACTTTCACTAAAGTTCTCTCAATATTGAAAAAGAAAATGAAGAGTGAGTATTCCCTTTTCAGTGTTTCTACCATCCTGAATTAAATCACCACCTCCACAGTATTCGCCTCTAAGGTTGGTTTCATAGGTTAGGGCTCACCTAGTACTAAGCCCAACAACATATGAAAAGTCACACGCTGTTAAATCAGAGTAGGCATACCAGTTCCTTTCCCTGTGGCACCTGCAGTTTCCCAGGAAGATTGGGTACCAAGAAAATCACTCAACATTATTGCATCAACTTATCAACTGATATGTACTTTAGAGTCTTGCTCACTGTCTTGATAAATGGTATTAACAAAATTATAAAAATTAATGAATCCAAGTCGCAACTTCTCTACTTTGCAAATAAAAATAAATGCCACGAATCCTTGTTAAAACAGATGGTAGACTATAGTGCATAACATCTACACTCAATTCCATGGAACGATTTTAGACTGTCGAAATACCTAGATTAACCACCTTCAGAATAGACTCAGTTCTGTCAGATATCTTATAAGATGCATTAAATGATCTGTATCTACAGATTTGTTACTGGAAATTTATTTTAGAGATATTTATTCTTTGGTAACTACAGTATTTTGTTATTGGGCTCTAAAACATATGGCAATTTGAAATTCAAAAGAAAATAAATAGAATAATTTCGCCATCTGTTGCACCAAAAATAATGACACAGGATTCAATCAATTACTATTGTTACAATACCAGAATGAGTAACTTGCAACATAAAACTTAGAAAAGTACTCCCCACACAGCTCATGGGCCAAAGCATATGAGCTTAATATGTAGTATTCAATAAAATCAATAATGACTTGAAATTTGTTATTAGCAGGTCAATTTTAAAAGGAACCTATGTAACTTACTACTGGATAAATAATATTATTCCAATTAAAAATTGTTGAATGAAAGTATCTGACTCCTGACATGTCTTAAATGAAATGCATTCTCAAATCAATGTAGGAATTTGTGCAGTAAACATGGGAAACTTTCTGCCCTCTTTTCTGAAGGAAAGAACACTTTAAGCCTATTAATTTCACCATAAACTAAACAATGTTCTGGTAAAATAAAGCAAAGACTTTTTCAGCTCTATCATTCCATTATCAACACCAAAATAAGCAATAAATTTTGCAAGAGACAAGCTAAGAAAACAAAGAGAAAAAATTCTGACTTGCCAAACTCTTCCTGTACTCACTTTTGAGATAAAACAATGCAATATTGAACGCAGGTAATTATGGTTTCATCTAGTGAGTTCTCGCCATCACCAACAGGGTCTGCACTTAAAGAAACTGGGGCGACAACTTCATCAACGTATGAACTGAGGATGTCCAGTAGCTGCAAAATAGAGAATATTGGATGACAAAATCATTAAGAGTGAGTTGTAGCTTTCAGGGGGAAGATTTAATGTCCATCACTGGATCAACTCTATACTTTACATGATTTAACCAAAGCATGCATGTTGCTATATATGTCCAAAATATCTTTGTGACTGACCCTATGAGACAATTCAGAGCTCTCTAAGCATCCCTGTTACTAATGTGATGATGATGGTATGATTCCCTGCTTGATCTCATGGAAAATGATATCTCTGAGAACAATGGTATAAGGGTAATAAAAAAAGAGTATAGGACATGTTCTAATTTTTTCTAAGCATGCATTCATGATGCTTGCACGATGAGCGCATGTTTGCCATGTTTTTTATGTGAAATAGGGAGATATTGCTTGAAAAATAAACAAAACATATTATATTCATTACTTAAGAGCATAATACTGTAAAAAAGTCAATTTGGAAATGTAGTGCAGAATTTAAATAGATAGATTGTAAAAATCTTGTATAAGTAATTATTTAATCATGTCTAGCATGAGTTATCATGAAAATCTAGAAGTGAAATGCAGTATGTTTTTCGGGTGTTGATTGTAAGTGCTGAGTACAACATCTCCACAGTTGCTTTCATTATGAAAAGTGGACATGCCATTGAAGACCACACTACCCCATGCCAAAAATGTTCCCTGTGGAACTACTGTATCCCAAGGATTAGTGTAATTGGTGTTCCCTTGGTTCAACAGTAGGTGTAGAAGAGGTTGCACGAGAGTGCCCTCACCGTTTACTCTTTGAACATAGCTGAAGGAATTCTGCTACAAGAGCACCGGGGGAATTAGGATAACTTGTCTGAGGACTGACTCTCAAGAGGCCATGGTTCTTGCTGGGTAGTGGATCCCCCAAGCCCCAACTGCCACCTTGTGTAGCTTCAGGGGAGTGCTCAGTGCCATCTGGGGCCCTTTAAGATCCCACTTATTGGGGGGTGAAACCACTGTACAACCTTTGTGTACAGACCCCTCCCCCATTTAACCCTTTACAAGTGCCAGTGAGCCAATCTATTGGTCCTTAGGTATGTTTGAAAAATGCCACAGGCCTATCGATCAGCCCCTTTTTAAATAATTCTTTTTACTAAATTTGTAGAGGGGAGAAAATTCATAAATACTTATACTAACGACGTAACTGTTTGAAGTGTAAATTAAAAAATTGACTTTAACACATTGAAATTAAAAAAGTTTACATATACATACATACATACACTAAATTCTACCTTTGATGAATAGTAATTACATGATATGCTATATATTCTTAAATAAGGTAGAATAAAAATATTATTATATGTGTGCACATGTAGCAATTGTTCAAAAGAGTCCTGGCATTTTTCGTAATGTCAGGTAATGGAGGTTGGCACTGAAAGGGTTAATTCAGACTTAATTTGCCATCATTCACAGTGTAAGGCCACTTTTTTTTCATGCAAGTAAATATCGCTTCCCGTGAGATCATGCAAGGGGACCTGCATCATGTAAGGTGGCCTTTAATCATGCATTTTTTCCCTGTATGTGTTGAAATTACAGTATTAAAGTAAAAAGTATTTCCCCATGAGGAAAATGTGATCAGCATTCTGTGGAGACCAAATAAAGCCAAGGGTTAAAATCTGGGAAAGCACGAATATCTAGAAAAATACCATGCATATTCTAACCATACAGGATGGAGTAAGCAACATAAGCTTACATGACGTGTGTGTGCTGTCAATAGCAATGAATTACACATAATTTCACATTAAACATGGTTGAAATACCAATGTTTTTCTAAAACCATGTGACTTGAAAATTTATGCACCCAAAGATATGAATTTACCATCTCATCCAAGTATATTTTGGAAATTCTGGAAGTTTGGACAATGAAAAACTGACAAAAAAATTGATTTCTTGAACATACTCTTTTTCTTATACTTGACACCTGTTGCTCATAGTTTTTGTCCTCCTTCCCGGCCTCAATTCTGCTCAAGATAATATCAATAGGTTTTAGTATGTTGCTGGATGAGAAACGGGATCTTGTTCTGAGCTGTCCTAAAGGCATGCAATTCTGGGAATAACAACAACAATAAAGAAATAAGAGCAAGCAGGCACTCCCAAAGCATGAAAAGTACAAATTAAAAACACATTGCAATAAAGGAAACCATGTTTTCACATTAAGAGGATTGAATGCATAGCAAGCAAAGAATTTTCTAGGACTACAAAACATAATATATATCAACAGCCTACAGTATAAATTACTTCCAAAAAATGCTGATGTAATAATGAAATATGACACTAACAACAAATTCCATGTCTACTGGCAAGTAAACTATTTAATTATGATTTCTGGTCAAAACTTCACAGCACCATTAGTGTATCCTTTGATTTTAATTCTGAGAGAATTGTAAATATTCATTTTGACTCTTGGCTGCAGTGAGAAATTGTAAATATAAGGTGCTACCCAAAATTTCTGAGAATTCAATTACTAAATTAATGTTTGTAAGTAACAATAAGAAACAATGTAAGATATAAAAATAATTAAAGACGAGAAATCCTGATGAAGAAGGAATTAACAAACAATGATTCACTTCTATTTTAATGACACAATAAAAGTAACTTAACGGGGGCGTATGATGAGATGAAGTGAAGTGGCAGGTGACAGTCAGCTCAATGGCACTGAGAGGGAGGTTTGGCATGCATGAGATGTGATGTGCATTAGTCTGTGAATGTGGCTCTTGCAGTGGTAGGGGAAGTGTTGCATTATTCAGTGCATGGGACAGAACTTGTCATGAACAAACGATGATTAGATTATAAAACCTTTCTCACAAGAATTGCATTAAAAGAAAATTTCTGAATTTTTATCGAATAACCTTTCGTGGGCCACAGTAAATGGCACTGCGGGCCACCAGTTGGACAACCCTCCTCTAACCAAAGAGTTAGTAGTAGTACAAACTTCTGCCACTAAATGCCTTTTGGTGTGCATTTCCATTGCCAGTCTACCAGGTGACATCCTCATGTGTGCATGTGTTTTTAGGCTGTTTTCATTATGATGTGCACTTCTCTAAGAAGTATAAGCTTGGAGAGCGTCCAGAGACCAATTTTTGGACTGAAAAGCTATGATTATAATATTCCCTTTGCCGTCTGTGAATTCCAAAATGAGGGATGTGAAGGAGTAATGGGACTGCATTGAGATTTGTTTCAGGGTCAAGATAAGTGCTGCTGAAACCAACTGAGTGCTAAAGAAGGCTTTTGGGGAGTAAGATCTAAACCAAGCAAGAACAATTTAGAGGTTTAACCATTTCAAAGATGGCCTGGAGTCTTCAAAGGATAAGTATTACTGATTCAGGCTTTTAAGTAGTGGAAGGAACACATAATGAAAAGAACAATGTAGCACTTTCCACAGAATGATATACATATTTGGTATGACGAATTTCAGCTAACTGAGCCATCCTCAGGTACAAGTCCAAATATATTATACTGTGGAAAAGTGGTACAGGTTTCTTTTCATTAGTTCTTCATAGGATGTTGAAAATTCACGTAAACCATCACCATACACAAATCCTGGATTTGAAAGAGCATGAAGTGACATTGGGAAACCAAAGGCAGACAATCAAATGACATTAGTAATAGGGCATCAAGTTTGGCGCATCAAGTGCCAACAATGTCTTTTTCAACATTCATGGAATTTTCCATAATGAATTTGTTCCGAGTTGAAGTCAGACTGCTATAGTGAAGTTTTACTGTGATGTTTTGAGAAAACTGAGGGAATATTTAAGATGCAAAAGGTTTGAGATGTGGAAAAAAAGAGACTTGTGGCTTCCTCCTGACAAGGCACCTGTACACACCTCCCTCATTGTAAGAGGTTTGATACTAATTAGTCCACTGTCCCCCCCAAACACCCTATTCACCCAACCTTGCCCAATTAGGATTCAACTAAGTCTTCTGATTTTTGTGAATAAATTAACGAAATTTTGGGTAGCAACTCACACTCTAACCAAGAGTAAAATCTCATAAAATTGACGTGTTCAGAATACGGACGACTATTGATGTATATTAAGCTCCCAACATAAATTATCTTAAAGGAGTTTCAATGAGACATAGTAATTCTCAAATTTTGATTCCATTTCACGTTACATGCAGGTTATTGATTGTGCAAATCCTCACTTTTCCCCATGCATTCAGCAAATTCAACATGCTCTTTTAAAGGAGAAATAATCCAGTTAGTTCATATTCTCGTATATTACAAATGAAAAATTGAATAAAACTCAACTGCATAGAAATAATTATGTCAATGTTCCCAGTTTGTATCTTAGGTTTGTCTAATTCAGAATCACCACTTAAAAAGTATAAAACACAGTGAAAGCAATCCGTATAATTTTCTCAATTTTGCCACCAAAATAATACATTCCAGCATCAGTATTTATTGCATATCATAAAAGTAAATTGTGTACAGGTATTTAGATTCAGCTATCCAAGTTCAACTAAGATCTAGATAGTAGTGATTACAAGACACTGTTTTCAGTAAAAAAACAAATATTGTTCACCTAAGTGAAATTAGGTACTTTAAAATGAACACAAAACACCTAAAAGTATCCTATATGCTTTCATACTAATATTATTTGTTGGCAGCAACACAATAAAAAGGAAGCTCTCTGAAGTCGTTTGCAAGAGTAGGAAAATTCAAGGGGAGATGATTTCAAGTGTTTGAAATGTAAAATCAGACAATGAACAAACTTTTCCAAATAGATATGCCACAACTTATAACTGTGATCTGATATTGTAACTACTTCTTCATTTGAATGAAGTTTAATAATATATTCACCATTTCTGGGATATTTAAAAATATTTCAATGCTTACATGACCAGGGAAATTTATAATAAGAGAAACTTTTGCACTAATGTAATTTTTACTAACATGCATAATAAAATCAATTTGAGCCAAAATACTGCACCTGGAATGTACCATTTAGAGTTTAGTGCAGATGGTTTGATGGCCAGATTTTACATGTAGAAATTAAAGCATTAAGTTAATATAACAAACTGCAAGTTAGCACATATTATCTAATAAGTGGATTCCAAAAATTCCTTTTACAATTAACAGGGGGAGTTAAATGACATATTTGTTAACTCAGAATAAAATTTGAAATTTTGAACAAAGAATAGAAATATCACAACCATAGAATTCTGGCTTATAATATATTGGGTTTAGAACACCTATATACATCTATATTCTCATTGTATGGATTCTGAGAAAATTATTATCAATTGTCTCTAAGATATCAAAAATGAAAATGATAATTACTTTTAGGCAACCATAGTAATTACATAAATGATAAATGTGATGAATGTACAGGTAGGTAATAAAAAATGCATAGATTCTTCTGTGTTACAATACTTTTACCTTCTCGCGAACTAAGCCCCTTTTTCTTTGAAAAACTGGTACTCTTCCTGTATCCTCCAAAAAGGTCATCCCCAAGGCTAAGGCATCAAGATGTCTACCCTAAAAAAAATTAACTTCAGAGACTAAAGACAATAAAAAATTAATATGTATATAAAATATAACCTATTATAAGAATACTTCCAAATACATATTTGACTAAATAGAGAACTTAATTGAGTTAAGGTATTTTGAAGAGGAATCCATTTAAGCATCTGTATAATATTAATATCTTACTCTTCATGGAAGACTTACAAAAATGCAGGTTTAGGATAATAGTTAGACACAAACAATACAAATCACTCCTCAAAATATTCTTTGACATAAGACTACATAATTCATCAGAGAAAAAAACTTAGGTATTTACTTAGTTTGTTTTTGAAAGAAGATGCATTCCTTAGCAACTTTAACTTTTGGGTAGATTATAATAATAATTTTTATTTCACAAATGGTAGGTACATGCATGGTTTCATCAAATAATAATCAATCAATTCAGATGAATAACAGATGACAGTATAGTACTTCTCATAGCACTTTTATTTTTATTTTTTTGGTATTCTTTAACACTATAGTAACTAAGATCCTTTAATATAATAACACTTTAAAGAAATTTCTTTACAAATATCTTAAATGCAGTCAGTGATAAAATATCTTTTATATAATTTGGCAATTTACTGAATAGCATTAAAGCAGAGTCCTTTCATGCAGAGGAACATTGAATGGTGAGTAGTATATAATTTTTTACATGAGTGTGATGGTAGTATGCTGAGTTAATAGGAAAATATCCAAGATTTACTTTTACAAAACCAACACATGTGAGGATATATACAAAAGGTAGCATTCAAATGTTTGCTGCAGCTAACAGAA
>WURS02046129.1:0-11111 GCA_011762765.2 Rhinocypha anisoptera | reverse complement strand
TGGAATTATAAAAGTTATTTTTAAAAACCATCAATCTATCATGGATTTCCACAAGGTGACGGCCTCCACAGTGAACTATGAAAGGAAGGATTCTACTTAGCCTGCCTTTTCATAATTGAGGGTCCCGGAGAGGAAGAACGTTGAAATAGAGAAACAGAGCCAATGTGTGCAGAAGGCGACGAATATTTACGAGTAACTCTGAAGGATGAAATTTCTGCGATTGAGCCAGATAATGCACGAATGATTTATAAGTATCGGTGGGCGTCGAAATGAATAATTATAATCCAGAAGTGAAAAGTTTATAGAGTAGAAGATATGAGGTTGAAGTGCAGGTTAAATTTGCTTTGTAAATTTGAAGCAGATCACTTCAGCGAGAAGGTTAAAGGCTTATAGCAGACCCAGTCCTACTACGGAGGACCAAACCACAGACGTAAAATCAGAAAGATTTTGGAACAAAGGAAAAAAGTCATTAATATTTAAATATCTAATTCATTACGTGTCATAATTATTTAAAATGTCATTTTTCCTCGCAGGATTAGAGAGCAGAATATATCCGTTCGTGGCCTGGGTTATGATGAGGACAATTAGCGTAGCTCGTAGTCACGCAATGTAGCACGCGTGTTGCAACATCCAATAATTGATAACATTGATCCTGCAAGAGCTAACTTTAGAATGTTTCGCATGGGAGGCGTTGGTCTATATTCTAAGCATTAATGCATGTGTACTTGTAAGTATTTTTTATTTATTTTTTCTTTTATTTATTTCGCCCACATACAGCACTAACAGGCCAATTTAAAGTATACATCATAACATTTTTTCAAACAGCAATGACGAAACACACACATCCAAGCCCTAGGACGAGAGTGAAAAATCCACCTAGTCGGGATTCGAACCCGCGACCGCCGGGGTGGCAGACGTGGACGTTACCCCGCAACCACCGAGGCCGGAAAAATTTTTCTGTACAAGGGATTTGAACCAGGTAAGATCTAGTTAGGAAGCACGCACTTTATCCACCAGACCAAAACTCACAAAGTACGCATGATTGGTGTATAATTACCCCCTGCCACACGCCCTTACGGCGGCTTGCAGGGTATTTCGAACATGTGGGTAGATGTGGATATTTTCTCCCTTTGGAGAGCTCGCTGGTCGTCCTAAGAGTGCGTTGCGTGGCTGCTATGAGTGAACGCGCAATGCTCCGCGCGCTAGCCACAACGTAGGATGCAGGAACAAACTTTAATCGATAAGATCCTACAGCTCTGCGAGGACGTTGCCCGTGACGCCCCGCCTCCGTGGGTCATTACTTCCCCTCACCTCGCCTCTTTCCATTTTTACTAATGACACACCGGTCCATAAAAAGCAAAAAAAAAATAAATAAAACTGGTCGTCACCGCAACAAGCTGACTGAAACTTAAATCGTGGGTAATGCTTAATTAAAGTTGCCCTGTCCCATCATTTTTTTTTTTGTCCTCGGTAAATAATACTCGCGTTTTTGCTGACTTTGTGTTTGCTGCGACACCGCGGAAATACACTAAACATTCAAAATTGAACCGTGGCACGAGATACACAAGGTCAGTCTCCCGTAATTAGTTCCGCCGGGGATGAAATAGTGGCCGAGAACATGCAATCTCAATTATACCCATTTAACTCCCGTCGGAAAATCGAACGGCTCTGCAAATGGACCCCGCGAATGGTCCTTCCATAATTAAGCCACGAGAAACAGAAGGCGCCCAATGTTGAAATTCACGACCACCAAACTATACTCACGAGCATCGTGTAATTGATCAATTTCCAACCTGTTTCAATGACAAACTTAGGCCTGAAAGTAATTGAATCACAGGAATGTACATATCCTTAAAAACGTTTATTAAAACAATCCTATTGGCCATCGGCGTTTTAAGGGATCATATTTCCGCATACGAATGATAACAACTTGAAGTGACAACCGTAATGTAAAAATGTCAAATGTGATCTCTGAATTCACAGCTCCATCCTCGTCATATCCTGCCACCATTTTCCACCGAAGTGTATCAATAATGGAATAACTCCCGCTTCATGTTCACTGACTGTGAGGAAATATGCTCTCTTCGACAAGTTAATAACAATTCTAAATAAATATATATATATATATATGTGTGTGTGTATATTTTCTTCCTCGATCTTTAAGAAAATGCTTGCGTCGATGACCTGATGATGACACAACGTGTCGAGACCTAGGTCGTCACATTAAAAATTTGTGGAGTTCACCAAGTGATTTTCGTTTCCGTAATGGATAACTTCCACCATATCACGCCAGCAAATATTACTGCTGTTTTAAGAAAATGGTTTACCTTGACCACCGAAAATTCGGATGAGATCCATTTGTAAGTGTTCCTTAATGTGTGTTTTATGTTTTTCGGGATCACTAATGCCCAAAACCCAGTTTGTAAAGTGTCATTGTTAATTGCCACCTTAAACAAATTATGACTCTAAAAACAAAAAAAAACTGATTTAGAGCTGTAGATCATTCCTTATATCTTTTCGGCTCTGTTGTCTTTCATGGGGCGTCCCCATGCTTTTCGAGATAATTGGGCAAAACGTGTGGAGAAACGAAGAAACCCCTTCACACCTCGTAACATTTTGTTAAGCTTTGTAGGAAAAAGTTATCGATATCAAAGTTTTTTCACGAATAACTTATTTCGCTTCTTAATGCGTTCCTTTTTCATTCCGCATGTGATAAGTTAGAAATTAAAAATCAGAATGTTGGACATGTCTGCTCCCCGATAGGAGTTTTTCATGTTTCAACTAATTTTTCAATTGCTCTTGATTGATTCATCACTCTAGGATGACATACTTCATGCAATTTTTATAGAAAAAAGTATTAATATAGTCCCAAACGATCCAAATTAATAGCGTCTAACACAAAACTTAACTTATGGTTTTCTGAAAATCTTAATAAAAATAATCTCCAAAAATATAGGTGTTGTAATTAACGAAATTCTGACATCGAGACCTTAGGATAAATTCCATTGAATGAATTTTTTTTAAATTTTCAATTAAAAATTAGGCTCGCGTTTACTCAGAGCTGTAAATAAAAATTACGTGGTTAAGAACCGTGACAAACAGGGCGCGATGCTACAAGCCTTAGCAGCTCTAATCTTTTAATATATTTTAATATAAGAAATTTCCTATAGTTAAAATAAACAAATATCCTTTGGCAAACATTACTCTTTTTTCCTCATGCGTCGTTTAACTGGCCTCATCGGAATACCCACCTACCTATTACTTTTCCATATCCTCCTGAACTATCTCAATGACGTTTTCATCTTTTTTCGCATATATCGTAATATAAGGTCTTCATCACACAATCTTCTTCTTTCATCTAAGGCCTTGTTTCGGGATCATACATCGTAGTATTCCATTTCACTGCGTTCGACGGCCTATTCATTTTATGCGGAAAATTTAGCAATATTAGATATCGCAAGGATTTCCACCTTTAACAGCAGAGCTACCTGTCATAATTAGACTTTACGTAACCTTTTCATGTTTGCTGTGTATTCGCCCACCCTCAGTTTTCATGTTTGTTTTTTTATTAGCCCACCATCCCTTCGATCCAAAAAGGACAGTTATGATTGTTTTTCTTATAATTGACGGCGCATTTGATGAAGACGCCTAAGGCTGACTCATGTAAATAAGTGTTCGTGAAATTTCATAAAATGTTGTTTATTTTACCCTTATATCCAAAGTCTTTATAAGAAATTCAACTCGAGTTACGCCTTTAGGGATTTCCCAATTAGCTCCTGCAGCATCGTACTTAAGTGGGTCTGGAAGCGACATTTAATCGGATCCCGTTGCCTTTATCTTCCTAAGAATGGCTAAAACTTTGCAAATAAGCTCTTTTGGGGCTTCATGTCCTTGGCCTTCATACTCGAAATACGACCTTTGGTCGGTAATTGTAAAATTAATTGCAATATAATTAATAACTCCGCCGTTGATGTATATTTCAAACATGTATCTGCAATATCCTCTCAGAAACAGACAAATAAAGAAGGCATTGGTTAGAACCGATCAAATGCCGAAAAATAAGTAATGAATATCAGAAATGTTAATGAATTTTCAGAGTATTTCGTGACTCATTGTTAACCACGAAAGGAGGGAAAGTGATCCATTATTGAGAAAACGAAATTGAGCGCTCTTGATTCTCCACGTAACTAGATTTCCCACAAGGCTAATGATTTGAGTGTAATACGACTAGAAATAGGCTCCTATTCTATATGGCTTATTGTTAGAATTGAACATTGGTCTAGTGTATATCTAGTTACGATTATAATTAGGTTTTAGGGATTTTTATCTATCAATAAAAATGTTTTCTTTATTTTACAAGTGAAATTCTATCTATAAGTGGTTAAAATAACACCTTTCCACTTAAGAATTTCCTTACTAGTACGACTACCCAGTAAGTACCAGTACCGATACCTGACGATAACGGTGTACCATCGAAACGTGATTCGTGCCAGTAAAGAAATTTCTCGGTGGAAAAGTGTTATTTCATTCCAGTTATTTTAACCATGTCAAACTTACACAGCATCATGCTTGTGTCCACCCATTTTAGGTTTATAAAGTCCTGTCTTACACTTACAAATTTTAGATAATTTCAATTACATTTATATTCGTTGGATTTTCTTCATTCTTTGCTGTCTAGGTTTTGAATTCATGCCATTACCGATACCAATGTCATAAAAACCGTCCATATATATATTCCATACCTGCCTCTCCCAATTATCAACTTTTCCTGTAGAGAATTACGGAATTCTTTGCGGGAATGCAAATCCGTGTTGACGGAGGGGTGCAGGGGAAATCGTGACGAATATTACGCCTCGGACTGCTGATTTGATGAAAAACTGTGATAATGACATAATGACATCGTACTTCGACCTGACGTATAGCGGATTCTTTGCGTTCTGGGAGCGGTGTGTGGATTCCCCGAGCTTACCACGAGGTAGAGGTGGAAAGACCAGGTTTTACGTCGTTGAGTTTGATGTGGTGTGGTGAAAAGGGTTAAGTATACGTCAGCTATCGCCCCTGTTTTGCGATCCTCCTCCCCTCCCACGACCTCACCTTTGGTGCGGCTTCCCCTCCCCACTCTTCAGCACCTCCGCGTCCTCATTTCCAGGGCCCTCCCCATCCCTGCCCCACCCCTAGCCACATTCCCCCTTCCCTCGTCCCTCTCCCTCTTCTCCTGCTTCTCTAATCAGCGGCAAATGAAACGGCAGCATGCTCCTCGTAAAAACCTACCCTCCTCTTACCGCCCTCTATTCCGCCCCTCAGACCTCCTCCCGCCCTTCCATCCCTCATGCCTTGTACTTGCCAACCCGTCATCATTATCAGCTTTTCCTTCTCCACCCATTCTCTTTTGCACAAATACGTAAATATTCCTTTGACGAGGACATCACTTGTTTAGTGAAGATAAAATCCTCCTGCTAATCCTCACGATAGTTTATATAAATCAATAAAAATATAGCAACATAAATAAATATAAATATTTACATATACATATATATACATATATACAACAAATCCGGTTAGCCTGGGGGTAGCGCGCTCGTCGGTTTTTTTTTTGTAGGTGGTGAGGATAATACATTTAAGGTCGCGGGTACTAGTCCCGCCTGTTGTGTTTGTCCAATAGGGTTTTTCTATGATTTGAACAGGTTCGAGATGACTACAGCCGTCAAAGCACCCTATTGACAAAATTACTACGACGAAAAATGTGATAAGAAGGGTGGAGATCCACCAATTCATATGAGAAAAAGTCCTCAGCCAGGACTCGAAATTCGAAAGGTTCGCACTTGAGAAATAACAACGGGTTAGACACACACAAATCACAGAGAACAATAAAAGGAATGCATAAAATTGCTTCAGAATTTTCTCGGGATCGCACACCACGTTTATTGCGGAGGGGAATATGGGAAATAAAGGGTTATTAGGAAGGTTCTTTATTCCCTTTATCTACGACAAGAAATGTTGGTGTGTGGCCGACGAAAGTTTAGTAGTAGTTTTAAGTGTTATTTTGTGTGTTTTATGTATTGAGTATTTATGTGTGACTGTCTTGGTATTTCGTGTATTATTTATGTATAAAAGATCGCTTTAACGATAGTAAGGTCGTCACTTTCGTCCTGAAGACGCTAACTGCAATGTCGGCGAATCTATTGTCACCAATAAGCAAACGGACGCGGCGAGACCCGAAAAGAATGCAGAGAGCTCTAACGATAAGTAGTTAATATTACGCGGTTGGTTGATCGAATACGGCAGAGTCTGGGACTTCCAAATCAGCGATATCAAGAAGTGGGTAAATTTCTTCTTCTGTGTTTTTTTTTTCACCGGCTCCTACAAAGTTTTTTCTTCTCCCCGAAGTTGATTATTTTTGAAGGATCCCAGTTTTTTCCTGCGAAAAGATTGGAGGAAGATTTATCGGGTTTCCATCCGGGTCCAGGGGTTGTTTTCCGCCGACGTTTCGGAGGCTAAGTCCGCCAACGTCTTCAGAGTGATGATGTCAAGGCCAAGATTTGTACCGTTTATATTTAGTCGAGCTTGGATCAAGTGGGGGCTCTGATTGGTCGACGGCCGGTGGGTGCCGTTTCCTCTCACCCTCCATTTTCTTGATGGTTGGTTTCCATATATTGCTCAGTTCGTGGCCGCTGTCTCTGTTTAGATTATTCCTCTCCAGCCTGATTTAAACTGCCTCCTTCACAAGACGATCCCAGTAATTGTTCTTTTGACAGATGACTTTCGTCTCCTGGAAGTTTGTTCTGGGCCCCAATTCCAGACTGTGTTCCGCGACCGCCGACTTATTGGGGTGGTGGAGTCTGATGCACCTCTCTCGTGCTCCTGCAGCCGTTTTTTCTATAGTGTGACCAGTCTCGCCAATGTAGACTTGGCCGCATTCGCATGGGATACGATAGACTCCTGCTGTCTTAAGCCCCAATCTGTCCGTGGAGGTACTGGGGTGTGTCTTCAGTTTTCCCGCTAGTTTGTGTATTGTCTCCATTTATGCTTCCTCAATATCCTGGATATTGTATTAGATACTGTGGAGACGTAGGGTAGGCAGGCTGGCTCTAGCGGTAGGTTCCACCTCGGACTTCTTGTCTCGCTTCGTGAAGGACCTATTAAGGGCCATCATTATATCTTGATCTGTGAACCCATTTGAGAAAAAGGTGGACTTCAGGTGTTGAAATTCCGCCTTCAGGTAACTAATAAGGCAGGAACGCTCATCGTTCGGGTTGATACCAGGGTGGATGTTCAGGGGTACCATTGAAGAATGTTCCAGGGAGTCCCCGAAAATTAAATTTCAGTCTTCCGATACCTGTACCTATCGAGAGATGCAAATGAGTTTGTTTTCGGAGCGGCTGACGTCACCCTTCCTAACCCCCATTGTGTTTCCTTGGGTTCCATCAGAGTGCTTCCGGGTGTAAATTCTTCTCTCGCTGTAGGATCGCCGGTGAGAAAAACCAGTTGGCAGGTATTGCGTTTCAGCAAAACTATGCATCTTCTTTCGTCCGCAAAAAAAAGGGATTGATTCTTCGGGGAGTAATTACTGGTCGCCAGAAGAGGTTACCTCTATGGCTCCCCGGTGGACATCGCGCCCGTTTCGTGCTTGGAGGTGAAAAGAGGTCTGTTATAATTTATTCTCTGGGGGCGAGTGACCTGCGAGGGCGGGCCCTCCAAACAACTCCTCTCATTAACGTCGTAATCGTCATTAATTTCGCCGCGTTAACTTCCTTGCGTTAGAATACTGGACCGCATCATCACACAGGGCTCTTGAAATTGGTCGGCACATGAATTTATCTAGACGACATTCACCTGAGGAAGAAGTCTGTTTCACATTAATTAAGAACCTCAGAAAAAGTTTTTATCCGTAATCTTGTCTTCTGTTCTCATTAGGGTATCATCCAAGCATCAAAATCAACGACATGTGATGATGGCCTGATTAAAGGCCAACTATTTTGAGAATATATGGTAATTGTACGGATAAACCAGCATCGAAATAAATATACTTGGTCGAACTGCACGTTAAATTACTTATAAAATGAGTTGTGACCGTCCCGTTATTTCCAAGAATATTTTATCGATTCTATAATATGGAAAAAGAGCATAGTTTTATACTTCCTATAATTCCTTTTTTAGTCTATACCTTCTCTCTACATAAATTTATTTTGTTTCTACTTACTTGTTTCTCACAAATTTTTATTCATAATTTTTATACGACACTGTCTCAGGAGAAACTTTTGAGAAACCCATCATACTAGGATTATATGAACAAGGAGTTTCCGCTTGAATAGCTTGACGACATCATCACACGGAATGTGTAGCCTGCTATGAAACCATGATCGTTAGCAATAAATATTCAAGTGCTCGTTGTAAATTACTCCTTTTTCATTTACTCCGCTTATTATTTTATGTAAAATTTCGATAGGTTCTTCTATAGGTCTTGTTAACTTATACTTTAAATTCTAACGTGATATATCTTTTTCACCATTAATACCGAATAAAGAAGTGTTGAGAATGTTAGGGGAGAATAGTTGATTGCTGCTTGAAATACAAGAAGGGCAGAAAGGTAGATGACAGAGGTATTCAGGAGAAACGGGTTGTTGAAGGTTGTAACGGAGGGTAGAATGTTGATTAAGCGGGGAAGGGGTAGGAAGAGAATGGTGATTTTGGATAGAACGATTGGTGGTGGGAAGTACGCAGATTTGAAGAGTGTTAAGTTGAGATGTTGAGGGAGAAATCACCTGAGGCACATCAAAACCCTTATTCTACATTGAGGTTTTATCTATATTATCCGGAAGGTCACCCATCAATCAATACGGTTTTATTCGAAACGAAGTAACTGCTTGTACAAAATAAAGGAATAATCTCTGTAATTTCAAGCGAAAGGTCCACTTAATGCCATTCTAATGTTGTTCAAATATTTGATCATTCACTTAAATGTTACAATTTCCATTGGTATCTGCATTAATTAAATGTTTATCTTCAATCAAGACGACGTTAAAAAATCTTTACTGAAATACTTTCCTTCATTCAAGGTTCAAAACAATCACTTTCGATGTATTCTTTCTCTTTCTCTATTTCTTGATAAAGTAACCTTAGCGATGCTTCTTTTCTATTAGAATGGTTTACTTCTACAGCTATCAATTGCTTTGTGTCTCTGCAGTATAAAGGTCATCTTACACACGGTGCATAATATCATGCGCATGCACTTGCATGATCTCGTTGGAAACGATATCTCGTGCATGACACAATCCAGCGATGAAAATTTGTCTTACACACGGTGCATGATGTATCATGCACATGCCTGTGGTAGCAAGTATACCGTTACCTGTCTGTATCTGCCGTTTTGACAATTCTACCAACTGCGCCGAAGTTGTACATGTCACCGGAATACCAACCCTTGAATGAAACACTACTTTCCGCTTCTAGATTTCCGACTATTTGTCTCCCAGGGCTCGATTAAATGATTGAACACAAAAAATTTTATAATCTATCGCCTTTAATATGCTTCCTGATTGCCTGCTTATCACAGTACTATGAGTCAACTCATTGTAATAAGGCTTTTTTTATCTTCGAAGCAGTATCTCCACATTTCACATAACAAACATGGCCGTCGAGCGCTGGTCATGCAAGCATCATGCATGCATGATGAGAAAAAAATTAGAACATGTTCTATTTTTGCCGTGCATGATCCCGTCATTTTGGTAGATAGCGTTTCCGGCGAGATCATGCACGTACAAGCGCATAATATCAATCACCGTGTAAGGTGGCCTTAAGATTAAAATGTTTCTGTGCGCAATAAGAAGAAAAATTAAATAGATTAGTCGAAATACGTATAGCAGGTGGTGCAAATTTGATGTAATTATTAGTTTTCAGTGTGGGCATAAGTTTTTTATTCACCGTGTTTCTGCAGTGTACGTGTGCCCATCTTGGTAAAGTGCTAATTATCCCTCTCCATTTCATCACATCACTCGATATTTCATTCTGACCGCATGAACGGTCATAGTAGGTAACCAAAGAACAATTATTATTTAAAACATCAAAGAAATAATTTGCAAGGTACGCTTCATTTCCACTAAGTGGTTGCAGTTTTCCCAAATTCTTTTTCGTAACTCACCTATCTCGAAGCAGCAATCAGCTCGGGGCATCTTTGCCATGTTTATGCAGTGCCTTTCTTTTTCCTCAAGGAGTGGAGCACTTTTAATGAGGTTGGAAGTTGAAACGCACCTTGTTCTTTTTCTATTTTACGAGGGGACGACACAAGGAAGTCGGGCCGGATTCTTTCGCATCCCCTCCCACCCACTTAGTTATTACCCACCACCTTCCTCTGCCACCCCCTAACCACCGTCGCTGCCGCCAGTAGAAAAGAGCATTTTCTCTTATTTCCCCTCGTCGTATAATCTCCCACCAGCTCTCTACGGCCGAGTTGCATTTAAAAAATTAAAAACCCAAGGAATGAAAAGGGAGACGTGGAACTCCGACTGTTGGCTCTCCTCTTTCTCTCTCTCTCTCTCTCAACAACTTATTTCCCTCCTTCCACTTGGGGATCGTAAAGAAAAGGTGATGTACGTATTTCAGTCGTTACTTTTTTGTATTTAACCTCGTTCTAGACAATCCGCGACGCTCTCTGATTAACATTCACCTTTCGGCCTCGAAAGCACGGGACGGCTGCATACGGTTTCTTTTGTTCTGACACGTTCAAATAAGTCCGGGCAAATAATAAGTTAAATGAGAGGTGGGATTTTGGCAAACTTCTCTTCAGTAGTACCTTGAGAAACGCCTAATGAAACCATAACATTTGAGACTTAATTTTGTTCTTCTTGATTGAGTAATATTATCACTGACGGTCCTGAACTGTTTCTGCGGAAGCACGATGGCATTCACACTTGCCAATGAACTTGTCCAGCATTCTCCTTCGAGGTTTTGGTTCACCTCCACGGGCGCCCATTTGGTAATATTGTATCGAGCAGCAGGAACCTGCCTTGCTGGCGGCAGAGCGCAATTCACTTACACATGCATAAATACTTAGAAAGAAAAAGGAGACACAAACAAAAAGGACTCTCACAAGATTAGTTTGTACGTTTCGGCAG
>WURS02046108.1:0-11111 GCA_011762765.2 Rhinocypha anisoptera | reverse complement strand
CGGGGGGGGGGGGGGGGGGGGGGGGGGGGGCGGGGTGGGGGGGGGGGGGGGGGGGGGGGGGTGAGGTTGGGGAAGTGGGGAGGGGGGGGGGGGGGAGGGGGGGGATGGGCATTGGGTTGTGGCGGCGGGGGTGAGAGAGAGAGAGATATCCCTGTCCGTTCGTTTTCCGATTCCATCCCCGTGGAGAGTCCATTGGGGTCGAGGCGACTCCTGTTATAATAACTGTCGTCCGAGAGGAAATCTCTGTGGAGTAACGTTGGCGACCGAGGAGAAATATTTCCGTATGATTATATAAACGGAGGTTGAGGATTTTGGATCCCTTAAGTGAGTAGCGATCATCTTTTGGCATGCATGTGGAGGTTTTATTTATAATTTGCGGTCTCGCATATAAAAGACCTTATTCTACATTACAGCATGTAATTACTCGTGTAATTGCATGAAAAATATTGGATTATACCTACAGCTAATAGCTACAGCCAGCTAGTTTTAGCTCTATATTTACAGCTAAAACTAGCTGGTTTCAGTCACTTATTGCCGTGGCTAAGTCCGACTTTTGTCAGAGCCTCTCTTTCTCATTTCTCTCACTTTTGTCAAAAACCTCTCTGTAGTCGGAATGCATTTACTTTTATCCTTCACGAACTGGATAAAGCGGACCCATTTTTAATAAAATTTGGTATTCACGTGAGTGGGCGTATATCTCCGTCGTACGAGTATTTTATCCCTTTGATCCGATAACCATGAGTAAGCTCATATAAAATTCCTTTGAATATTTCCATTTGGTTTGATTTAGCACTAAATTAGTATTCATCCTTTTTCTTACCTTTTCAATGGCATTTTAAGTCAGCCAAATAGAGGCCAATGGCGTTTAGGCTGTCCAATTTCTTCTCTGAACAACAAAGTCATTCTTTGATTTCCAACTTTCCAATTTCCATAAAACCCTTGAAAAGTAATATGCATGTTTATGTTTGTGCCTTGGTGTATATTCGGAAATGAATCAAAATAAAAACTTAACGCCTGGATTGGTGAGATCAGCTTTGTGAGGAATATACCAGGGATTGGTTTCTACTCTGGAGTTAACGGTTATAATTCTGTACTAAATTTTTAAATCATATTCACATTATTGAACATTGAAAGGAAACGTTTCATTGATATCATTCACGGAGAAATGGATGCAGTTAGATGCATAAAAATAACTAAAAAGCTATCGCATGATTCTACGTACCTACGTCACACGTCACATGATTCTACGAACCTACATCACACCTTACATTAATAAGACTATGGCAGTGGTTCCCAAAGTGGGCGCTACCGCCCCCTTCGGGGCGGTGCTTCCGTCTAGGGTGGGCGAAAAGAAACAAGGAAGTTACGATCGGGGGGCGTTTGGGCATAGGTTCACGGAATTAAGGGGGGCGGTGGCTCGAAAAAGTTTGGGCAACACTGGTCTATGGTCACACTTTGAAAGATGCGAATTCTTCATCCATTTCAATGAGAAATATTTATCTCTTGAAACTGACGAATGACATGCAAAACTGGTAGTAAATCTCTTTTCGTAAAGTTCTTGTACATACCTGAACACCGTGTTGGTTTGCAGCATATTCCAAAGCGTTTCTAATTGAAAGATAATTTGCAGTAACGTCAGCTGGAGCCGGTTAGGGTCAATACTTTTTTTGCGCTCGCATTTGCAAGGTTTTCCATCTGTCCTCCATCCATCCACTCATGCATTTGAATCAAATTACAAATCCTCTGCGAGACTATTTTGTCATTTCAACAATATGGCGTCGAGATTTTTAAAATTCTTAATTTTTTAAAGTCTTTACTTTGTTTATCTTCTATTTTGTGAGTTCCCTTTTGACTTTTACTACTGTATGTAAAACGTATGCGGTTTCTGACCTCAAAATACTGGATTGCATGTTAAATTTGATGTCCTCCTAAAATTTCGAATGTTACTGCCATTCATTTTTCTTGCCGGTTCTAACGCTTAAAATGTTCCTCACACTCCGATTTTCTTATGATTAAGTAAAGACTTAATTTTTTAGGCAGTGTAATTCGTTTTCCATGCCAGGTTCAATTGTCTCGTTGTCAATAATATCGCGGGATTTTAATTTAACTATTTAATATAATTAAAATATCGGTAGTATTTTCGTGACTTTTGCAAATTGTACGTAAGATGCCTCAATTTTTGCTGAGAGTAACGTTTGAGTCATTCTACGTCTCGTGCGATCTGCGTGTCAGTAAAGTCTCTCATGCTTTAAGCTCCTTCTCTCTGTACCTGTTTAAGCGTGAGTTGGTATTTACGGACTAAACGTAAGGTAACATTGGGCCATAGCGAAATAAAGTAGGTTGTGCTCCTTGAGTGATCTCGGAAGTCTTGAGTGGCCAACTTCAAGGAACGTGGAAAGCTGCATACTCGGAGCGGTATGTTTCCGAGCGTAGGCGGATAAGTATTTGGTGGAATTTCCAAGGTTCTGAAATGATCCCAGCCTGTAGATATTGTAAATATTTGTCTCCAAAGGCTAAATGATAAAAGTGCATATAAATTTCTCAAATACCACGGCACATTGCCGTGTTTCCCCAAAAATATTATTTTTGCTCTGAAATACGCGTAATGATTCATTGTCGGGGCATGTCTTAGTTTTTCCTTATTCCTAAGTAAATACAATTAAGACTAAATTTAACAATTACAAAAGTCTACATTTGTTCACATGGCAATATATTATCTTCTACGTGTATAATTTTATCATTTATTGAATATTGATTCCGTTAATATTACTTATGTTTGAATATATATTAGATAGGTCCCTCTTAATTCAATACTTTCTTCATATGCTTCAATGATAGAATGAAATCCGTCCATCTGGCTTACGATGTTAAGTAGGTAGGCCTTGTATCGTTTTACAAGGATACTGTAAAGTCAAGCTAGGGTTTATATTTGAGGAGACAAGGGTAATTTCTACCGCATAAATTATTTCTTCTCTTCTGTTTCTCTTCTTTTTCTCTTCTTCTTCTATTCTTCGGTCAATGGATTGGTTGTACTTAACAGTTCTTCAAGGTCTCAAGTCTCAGCTGGTTCCCTTCAATTTTTCCTTAAGATCCGCAGTTGGCATCCCCGTCGACTTTCGTGGTGTACTCCTTCGTACGGCCTCCTCTTCCTCTTTTAAACTCTCTCATTCCGTCTATTAAGTCTCCCTTAAAGTGCCCTCACGACCGCTCCCATCCATTTTTTTTTACTTCCTTCCTCGGGCGACCTTTCTTTGCTAAGCTCATTCCATGGATTGCATCTATTCCCGCGGCCTTATTCTTCTTCTTCACTCTTTTCCACTTGTTCAAACTCTTTGAGTTTAGGATAGCTTACGCTTTTTCTCTATCCACTCCATTTTTTCCTCCGTTGACTTTGCTCCGTCAATTTATGTGTGCTGTAACGTCAGAATTATTTGTACCATTCTCCTCCTCGGGAGTAAACAAAAAAAACCGCCGCACACTTCCAAATTTACGTCTTTGTTCTCTCGTTTCTCACTTCACACTCCCACACTTTGCACTCAACAGACCCTGCTATTCCTCCGCACAACAATCCCCGCTCTTCCCCTTAAACAAACACCAAACAAAAACTTTCCAACAATAAACCATCCAAAATTCTACTCCACATCAACAACAACGAAACAAATGGCCATTACACCACATCACAACAATAGGTCAGACATTACAGTGCCTCCGCTCCTTATGGTTGGTTCTCTTCTATCGTAGGTCTTCCTTGTTGAACCTGTCGGATTTTTCTCCACATCCGGTAGGTTGATATTGATTTTTGGCCGAATGGATGATTTTCACATCTCACAGTTATTATAAATAATATAATAATTATATATAATTTACAATATTGGAATTGACTTTACTAGGATAAGATTTTTACAATGAAAGATGTCAGATGATCGTTATTAACTACTACTGTCGGAACCTTCCGACCTGCGATTATTTCCGAACATAATATTTAAGTTTGTGATAAATTAATTTGAGTGTACTTCTTGGATTAAAATCTTCCATCCAAACTACTATTGTCTATTCCCTTGTACTCGCTTTCCTGACATTCTGCCATCTTGCGCATTACATTCACCAACCACACATACCCCGCTGCAGAACAGTGGGCTCAAGTTGAAATCTCCGTGACGTCTTGTGACCCCTCTACAAATAAAAATCCAAGTTGTATGATTTTATGTGTGCCTTAACTTCCTGAAGGAAGATGATTGACACAGGGAAAGGAACTGTCTGGCCCTCTACCGTGAAGTTTAAGGATTTACATAACGTTATTATTCGTACTGATACTACCATCACCTGACAAACCAGGCTTCGTCTTGAAAGCTATTGTATAGGTAAATCACATGGGTAGCATTTAAATCATTTTTTTAGCACAACTCATTCTGATTCACTTTTAGTTCACTCCTGTGTCTTGTTCCTTCTGACAGAGAATCATTTCAAAATTTCTGCACCCTTCCGTGGTTCTTCTGAGCTTGACTCTCCGCTATGTTTTTAAATTTAGATCAATGTCAAGTAATGACGACAGCTAACTTATAATTGAAAACCAAAAAACCTTGGTAATTCCACATTAAAATTAAGGAATTACCAAAGTGTTTTGCTTTTCATTTATTATGAATTGGTTCCACGCAGTCACGCCTGAATCCGTCGACAGCTAACTTCATCAGTGCCTGGGCCTTTTTTAAAAAATATTCGTAGCTTTGTTTTAATATCTCCTCTAGACTACGAGTAAGTACAAGTTCCGTTGGTAGCTATTGAACCCTTCAAGAATTTTCCATGTACCTTTACGTTCACCGTTTATTATTATTTTAAAAATATCCAATAAACCTCTGTCTAGTTTTTACCTGCTAGAGAAACCTGTCGACTCTTCCTATTTCCGATTCTTTCAACCAAAAAATTTTTATCTTTTTTTTTACACCTCTCAATGTTACATCTTGTTAAAAATGAAAATTATTATGAAGAGAAAACTTAATGATTTGAAAATATTATACAAAAATTTTAGTCATGATTGATATCACACATTTTTATAGCTCGAATTGAAGTTTTATGAATCGAAAATTTTGTTTTCGAATTGAGGATTTACTCACGGAAAACTATATATACATATATATATATATATAATGAACACACGTACAAACTTATAGACATTCACACAGAGAAACAAGGATAAAGATAGAATATTTATATATTTATTTAAATATTAAGCTTATATTAATAATATGTAAATAATGATTTTGTTTATATTAGACAGTCCCACCGGAGAAATTTTTCCATTGAATAAAAAACCTTACATATACGTTAAGAAAACAAGCTCCATTTCGGTTTTCGTTCTGTTGCTCATCCTAGCGCAGGCACCGACTTATTTCCTTCTGTTGTCTTCCAATCCTATTTGTATTTATATACTGATTTTCCAGGAAGGTAGATGCATCTCTGATAGCATCGATGTCCCTGCGCTCTCTCTATACGCTCCAATCTTCCTAAAGCATTCGAAGGTCGGGCGGAATATGTCGGAATCCTTCTTCTCGACCCAGATTCCGCCCTCCTTGGCTCTCTAAAATCGTATCCTTATTTTAGTGGAAGCTTTTTTGGGAGAACGGATTCGGAAAAAAGGCTAGGAAACTTAAGGGCCGGACGGCCAATAGGGAAATTATTGAGTGTTTGGAGAGAGAAGAGAGAAAGGAGATGAGGCCCTTGTTCGCTTCGCTAAATCAGAGTATCAAAAACCCTTTTAGTGTTCCATTATCCCAAGGCATAATGAGGAACTTAACCTTCGTTCCAATATGGCAAAAATCGAAGGCATGAAGGAAATAATGGCAGAGGATTTTTATGACTTTGTTTTTTCGGCTCAACCTTCTCCCGAATATCAGACTGGGGGATGTACGAGGGTATAAACGGACCATTCGGTCCAGGGTGATGTGGTATTTAAGTATTACATTATTTATTTACTGCTCGATATTGATCGAAATCGCGTATCCCACGGTAACCCTCTTTTGTCCTCTAGCATTCCTTTATTCGAGTTAGTTCATCTCTTTGGCAAGCTGAAGTAATTGAGGAAGCAAGCCAAGTTTATGTTCTGCTCGTAAGCTTTACGGCATTCGCGACTGAGGTTGCTTTGATGCTTCTGTCGTGAGCCCTTTTTCTGTGCAGGCTTGAGAAATTTGTTTACCTTCGGGCATAAAAACATCATCGTGCCTTCCTAGAATCGTATCGACCAGAACGTGCTCAAGGGTATTTTATTACGTTCAGTACTGAAATTCTCATTTTTCTCAGGAATAAAATTCGCGGGAAAATTCTGGTATTGTAATGGGGGGTTTTTGTGAGTCGTCTTGTTGTTGACAGGAAGTCTCCTGGCTCAAGCTCGTCTTCAATGGTCTCGATCAATCTCTTCTTCCCTGCGCGACTTTTCTGTGCATCAGTTTTCACCGCGGCGATGGGAACCAGGCGGCGGGTAGATAGGCTGGTGAGTCTTCATCATTATCGAGGCTCTCCGACCCACCTGCCCTTCGGCGTGGCCCGCATAATCTCAGGGATTTCCCCTAGTGTAATGATCGCGGCCGTTAGCGGAAGGTGACCGTGTACTGACTCGTCGCCGCTTCCGAATATGCAGTTACTTCGGGAGATGCCCAAAAAATTGATTTTTTGTAGCTATAATACTTTTTTCCATATTTTCGTCGGTGCGAAATGAACGCTTCTTCCTCGTTCGCGGGAGACCCAACACTATTCATGCGTTAGCGTAACTCAAAATAGTCTGAAATGTATTCACTCGAGAATAACAAGTGTTTGGATCGTCACAGGTCATTCAAAGGAACGGGACTGGTCCTCCTTGGTGCCTAAGGACACCAAAGCATCTTTTGAAGAGATCCATTGAGTAAGATTCGCTCTTGACTTGAAATTGGCTGACGCGGTAAAATTTAAACAGACCACTTGGTGAAATCTACCAGGTCAAGTACCAACATGGAGCTACATTTTTGCTCAGATTCATTTGTTATTTATAGACAGAGAGTCTTTTATTGATAAATGAAATACGAGTTGGAGTGAAGAAGACTGAAAATCGTAAAGTTGAGCTTAATGCCTTTCGCGTTGACTGCGGCGATTCCTTGACAAATGTCTGCACTATATGCCATAAATCACAGAAAAGAAAAAATGAAGTTAATTAAACGACGAGGAATATTTCTTACTTTTCGTCTTTATGAATAAGCTAAGCGCGAGGAGAATTATGTTACACTGAGGAGGGTAAATTAGTACAAGGAATTTTTTTATGTCTTTTGCATTGGAGAATTTTTTCGTATAACTTGTTTTTTTACTCGTGTTTTTCGATTCATATATCGAATGTCGATTCAATAATCTGATGCAGTAGATTTGGCATAGTAATGGAGATTTTATGAGAAGTATTGCGTTGGCGAAAGAAGCTTTCGTGCAGAGAAAGGAACTGAAGATGGGGACTTAGGTAAAGACTTCAGGAAAGGATTAGTTAAAACTTTTAACTTTTGGCGTAAATGATTGAGAAACTTGTTCTCTGGGTAAAGAGGATGAGAGCAGTTTGGAGACTTTTGAAAAGTGTACAGGGAGAAGGAAGATAAAAAATTAAATTGGAGTAGCACAAGCGAGGAAGTGTTAGTCATGTTTGTCGAGAAGAGGTATTTGAAAGAGTTTAGAATGCAGGGAATGTTGATGGCAGAAATATTAAATGGTAATGGGATTTAAAAAGCCTATCGCGAGATAGGTAATGTCAGGTAATAAAGGCAGTTTGCAGACTTTTTACTTGGCATTGAAAGGATATACGAATCAAGAGAGTAAGGAAGATGGTTATAATTGAACACTATAAGTAATTAGAGAATTCCATAAATACAGACCCTAGTAGCTAGTAAAAATATGTACCATTTCACAGGATCTGTCCTTGGAACAATGAAACTCATAATTAGCTCGTTGGAAATCGTAAGAAGTTTCCTCCAAGTGTATTTGTCGCAACTAATATTTTTCAGAATGAATGCGGGAATTAATACGTTAATATTTTTAACGGAGTGAAACCCGCACAACCTTGTCTATTGTCAAGACTCCTGAAAATCTATCTTACACCTAAAACTTTTGGCCTACCCCTCCTCAGCATCCTACTAGACTAACTCAGCGTAAATACGCCTACTTTAAAACTAAATTATGATGCAGGGTTTTCCAGATCCCGTTTCCTTCCTCCTTTCCATTATTAATAACAAATACTAATATTATTATTCAGTTGCATAACCATCAGGAGTGTGTGTGTGTATTATATATATAGTTGCACTTCGAAATTCTTGGTGGCGGCAGAGCGAAATTCACTTACACGTACATAAATACTTCTAAATAAAAAGGAGACACAAATGATTTCTCTCTCCTTCGTCGCTGAAGACGGCAGGCACTCCTGCCGAAACGTACGAACTAATCTTGTGAGTGTCCTTTGTGTCTCCTTTTTCTTTCTAAGTATTTATCTATGTGTGTGTGTATATATATATTTACAATTTCCTTCTCTTAAGTTGATGGAATTTCAAATTCCATTCAGAATGTTAGATCTGTCATCTCAGTCAATATCAGTGTAATTTATAGTTTTGCGCAAATCATATTTTGAAGGCGATTGGGTTAGCATGGTGGTTAGCGCGCTCGCCGGCCGTCAAAAAGGTCTCAAAGGTTCGAGTCCCGCCTACCGCATGGTTGTTGTGTTGTCCAAATAGGTTTTATCATCGAACAAAAGAGGAGCAAAATGACCCTTAGCCGTCGAAGAACCCTATAAACAAATATAATACTACTACTACTCATATTTTGGAGGAAAGCGTAGATAATATTCAGATTCCTAACCTTCTATTTCATATACAAAACGCATGATTCATTTCGAATCCAACAGTATCTCAATGTGTATTTTAAGTTATGAATTCTCGACAGAAATGTCGCAAATGGTTCGTGAAAGCGCTAAAAAGTACAGCCTAACCTCATCTTGACAACTTTGGCGATGTGTAAATTCATAGACGAAGGTTTCCTTCGTTACAATTGATATGTTCGAGGTCTCACATTTACTATGATTATTGCTGTTTTTAATCGAGCAATGTTTGAAATATCGAGCTCATTTTTCAAAATTTGTAGTTATGCAAAACAGAGGATTAGTGGGAACTTAAAAAAATTAAGCTCGAACGATGGAAGCAGGCTGGGAAAAGCTGGTTTTTTGCGAAATTATTTTTTTTCCGATGAAAGCCTCGCGATTTTTTATTCATATTTTTCCGTATTTCATCCGGAAACTTTTGGGCTTCAATCATTTTGTTTTCATATTTACAGTAATTCTTTCAAAAGCATATCAATATTTTCATATGCTATGTATATTTATGTATACATTTTTATTACATTTAATAAACATCCCCTCCTCCCACTTTGATCCAGTGCATGTTTATACTCGCATTATAATCATTATTGATGAGAGGGACATTAAGCAAAGACTTGAGGAAAAGTTTAGTGAAAAACGTCATATGGATCGTAACATTTTATGGTTCCGAAACCTGGTCAATGAGGAAGAATGAAGATTTGAGGATCTTGAGATGTGTGTTTAGTGACGGATGGAGAAGGCGAAGTGAACATAAAGTAAAACTAATGGAGAAGTGTTGAGAATGGTAGGGGAGGTGAGGTTATCTTTGCGTCAAATCCAAAGAATGGTGGATGTAAGAGGTACTCGGACAGTTGGTTGTTGAGGATTGTGATAGGGGTTAGAATGTTGGATAAGCGAGGTAGAGGTAGGCGAGGTAGGAATAGGATGGGGATTTTGGATAGAATGGTAGGTGATGGGAATTATACAGATTGGAAGAGGGATTAAGTCGATGCAGCAGAAAAATATAACCTGTGACTCATAAAAACGCTACGTTAAACGGTAGATTACCCTTCATTCGTATAATGATTACTATTTATTTGTCCAGTACGCAAATTTCAGGTATCCAACATCCGAAGTCTAAGCGTCTCCTTCAGGCGTCTTTTCTTCTCCAACATTTTTCCATCCTATCCTTCGACTCATACCTGAACAACATATTTTTATCAGACGTTTATAGATAAGATCCAAAATCCGTCCGATCATTGCATACGACGGTGAGTAAGTTCCTCTGCCATCTTCCGCCGAGTATTATAGATACCGTTCACATTCTGAAGTTTATTTTAGCACGTTTTAGCTGATGTTGGTGGATTTGCTTGAGAATTACGTGATTATTTCCGTGTTCAACTCTGTAAATACCTCATTAATTATCCATGAGAATAAAAACAATTAGATAAGGATGTAATTTTAATACTTTAATCCTCCCCAGAGACAAGTAGAATGTCCTGAGCCGGGACTAAAAAAAATCGGCCGAGAAGACTCGATGTGGTGCGTGCTCCCCGCCCCCCTGAAGCACCCACCTAATCCTGCCTCGTCCATCTCCACTTTCATTCTTCTCTTATGGTTCCTCTTCACATCCGTCCTTTCCTCAGAGAGAGAGAGGTATGGAGGGAGGGAGAGGGGGGAAGAGGAGAGAAGGGCGTGCTCTCTACAACCCTACACTTCAAATGAAATTTCAAGTGGATCCAGCCCCAAGCCTTGATGCACTCCTCTAAGAATCCCTGAGACACCAGCGCCGTCCCCCAAGGACGCATGCTAATCAAGGGAAGGGCGAGTCGGCCGCGGAAAGAATTAACATGCCCGCGGGTTGAGCGAACGCTAGGAGTTGTGGAAGGGAGGCAAAGATAGAGAAATGTGGAGAGGGAAAGAAAGAGAGAGAGAGAGAAGAGAATGAGGAAGGAGAGGAGTTTCGGAGGGGTTGAGTATGTGTTCTCACATCCAGAGGCACTCCTCATTTTCATTCTGGTGAGCGTGGTTCATCCCACACCACGGTGTCCGCTCCTCCGCTCAGCCCCCCCCCCCCCTGCACCCTCTTCACCCTCCCTTTTAGGCTTTGCAGCCACTCTCTTTCAACCCCCTGCGATCCACCCTATCTCTTTCCGCCAACCTCCCCCTCCTTTCCCAACAACTCCCACCCCCCCCTCCGCCCCCCCCCCCCCCCCCCCCCCCCCCCACCCCCCCCCCCCACCCCCCGCACCCCCCCCCCCACAGA
>WURS02046107.1:0-26076 GCA_011762765.2 Rhinocypha anisoptera | reverse complement strand
TGAAGTCAACCACTCCCTGAACTTCCTAGACCTCACCATCACTATTTCAGACAACCAATTCCACTACTCAATTTACCTCTCAATTTACTCATTAGAAGCATTACCTCTAATTTATTTTCCCATTCCAGTTCGTAACTAACGTTTATTTTAGCGTGCCAGGGTCGGAGGAAAAACCATGCTTTAGATGTCGATGATCCCTTGAGCGGATTCCATTCCTATTTTATCCTCCTGTGAAAAAAAGGACATGCATCCTATAGTGAAAGGATCCGTCGTGTCTTGGAAATACGAACTGCTTATATCGCCTTGCATCCTCACAGTTAATGACAGGTGTTGAGTCTCAATTCGTTTGATTGGAAAGAATATCGGATATACGAGTTGCAGGGTTAGCATACAATACTTCTAGCATGGCATCGCTTGCAATATAGAAACTCCTGGAAATATAATGTCCGTCTAGTAATAACATTAATACGACCGAATACGAATGTTCTTAGTGGTTTATTAATCTTGACCCATTTCGGCGGATTAAGATAGAGAATATGGAAGCGAGTTACGCCTCTTTCTAAACGCACAACAAATTTTGAAATGTCATTCATCCATCGGAGGGCGTTGCACTCCGAGTATTTTCTTGTATAATCATGTTTTATATTAAATTCTGCATTCCCTTTTTGAGACTTCATTTAAACTAGAAACGTCGATTTTTTTTCGTTCAAAATTCAACTCTCGTAGATGCTGTGCAAAAGATTTTCATTTCACCGAGTTGGTACTTTTTTTAGTTTTTAATCTTTAAGGAACCTAGCAGGACACCTAACATTTTGCATTTCCTCGGAACTGATTAGAAACTGAAGACGTTACTCTGTTCACGAAACCTGGTCCTGAATGAATACGTTTACTCCTATATGTGGAAACGAAAAGACTATTCCCCCCCCCAGGTATAACATGTCATTCGCCAGATAATGACCCTTGAAATTATGAGTGAGACGCCTGTCCACTGCAACGGGTATTGTATGTCAATCTCGAAAAAAAATACGCTTCGTGTCAGGTGACCAGTCAGCCAATAGACGCGGCCTATTGGGATATACGGCTCGTAAATCAGCACATCGCTCGTTTCGTGCATGGCGATTAGTCCTTGGGGACATATGATGTCTTTCTGAAACACGTTTCTAACTACATGGTAAAGGAGCTGAAAAGATTGTCAGACCTAGCATTACTCAATCTGAACATCTGTTTAGATTAAGGAACCTTGTGGCTGACATATAGGGATAGAGAACTACATATTGTATAGGAATGTCGGAGGGGTTCAGTCACAGACCGAGAACATTTTAGCCACTCATAGACCGCGTGTTCAACCTACGTTAATTTGTGTCCTCTGTTGGCAGGGAAGGCATTCTAGTGTCAGTTCTTTGTTAGCCATCCCTTGGAAGTGACCAATCCATGAGGCAACAAGATACCGTAAAGATAACACCTAAACATACAACATAACATGTGACGGTCCTTTTCTTTCAATCGTTGACCCCCCCTCCCGAGGAAGAGGAGAAACAGAGGTGACCCCGAAGGTATCTTAAGTGAACCTAGTTGCCAAAAGAAATAGACGCGTCGTTGGAAGCCACCTGTCTTCAAACATCACCCAGATAATAAAGGAGAGTTTTTTATGGTTGCTCACTGACCTGCCTTCATCTCTCGAAGGCCCCGTGGCATTGAGACCGAAGGATGCTTTTGATCAGGAAGAGTAAGGAACGAAAGTGTACACAGAAACCTCGTCCCTACTCCATATAGCTCTCTCCCCGTCTCCTATGAACGACGCCCCCCTCCCAAGAAAACCGAACGAAGGGCAGATTGATTATTACTTTTGCGGGTGAAACCATCTGGATCCCGAGTGATTCTGCTTCTTTCTGATATTCTCATGAATGTCCCGAGTTCCTCATTATAGTATTCACGTCTTCCGCTGGGGGACTTATAGGCTAGGCCATTTAGCCATTCTAATTGTTTACAACTCAAAATCATACCTTATTTTATTGCGAAAATTGGAATAGTCCAATTTCAAGAATTAATTATTTTTATTACAAATTGTTTAGTAAGTCTTTTAATATTAAATAATCCGTTTGTGAAAACCTTGAAGTTTAAAAGTTCCTATTGGACGAAAGGTTAAAGTTTATACGTTTTTCCCCAGATTAACTGGATAAACAATTACGATTTCGCAAAACCTATTGCACCTACCAGGCTACCCTTTTGTACACTTTGAAAACCCAACAGAGCTCACAGTTTTGAGATAGTTTAATCAAATTTCAATAACAATTTGCAATCTTATTAACATATAAATAAAAATTAAATTTATCATGTTTTTGCTCTAACCTTTAGTGGCAACAAATTTTTATTTTGAAATCCTCATTTTGTATGGATTTTTATTACGCACAAATCATCTGGCAACCCCAATCAACCCTATGCGAGCCATAGTTTTTCCAATATTTCGAAAAAATTTATTTTTCACCCTAATTGCTTAAATAAATAAATGTACCGCTTTTTAAAATCACGAGATGAGAAGTTTTGTATTACCTTCCCCCTAAGACATTCCGGCAAAAAAATGGCGGGTAGGAATTTTTTGCTTTGTAAAATGCTAAATGGCCTGGCCTATTAAGCATTTTGAAAATGTTACGTTTGTTTCCTATCGATTGGACCTCCGAGCTTTCAAATTCTTTATTGTTGTAGGACAATTTCAAGAAATGGAATGCCATCCATAAATACAAACCAATATTTGGGTCAATTAGGATTGTGTGATGAGTATAAATATTAAAAGTTAGAAAAAATATAAAGAATTTTACATTTTTTACATTTACTTTTTAAAATATTTTTATAACTTTGCCTACCTTTAACTCTAGCTCTACTAAACTGTGTGCAGGGTAGACATTGTCTTTACCATGTTTTCTGTAAACATTCTCCGTCTGATTCCACCAGCCCAGGAAGCTTTTGTGTACCGAACCACAAGTCTTCAGCTTGTGGGAACGAGAGATTCCTTTGAAAAAATATTTGTCTGCCTTTTCTCTCTGCACAGCGATCACGTGTGCCGTTTAGACGATTGATTTCCAATGGGCATAAAATTGATCGTAGCAATTCAATTCTTAGACAATTCACCCAGACGTGGATTATTCGAATGCGATTATGATATATTAATAAGGTAAATCTGATTACTCGGATTAGGGAAAATAATCAATTTTTGTGAGCTTTACTGCACGTTCTTTTTGCAGGGACGGCTAAAAATATCGAATGCTACATATTCTGATGGAAGATGTTATTTATTATGGCTTCGAGTCAATTGAAATTGAAAACAACTATATTGCACATTGTCCTTTATGCATGATTACCTGACCAGGCCAATAACATTAGTTACAAATATCTTCTAGGAATCCCTCTCCAGATCTCTGGTTCCCTTGGAAAAAAATATTAACTTTGTTGGTATCCAGCAGTTGATGAGAATAGTACTTTTCACAATAAATTTCCGTTTCTTTCATAATTACTGGAAAATGCATGGAGCCAACCACTGTCAGAACCAGGCATGGGAGTGAGAAAACGAGTAAATTTACTTGCACTTCTCTAGTCACTTCTGATTCCATCTTTTCTCACACTCTAGGGAACTAATTTCACTTTTTTAATGTTATTAAAAGCATAAAGAATAAAAAATGAACGAATTAGAATACTGTTCCCTATTCCAAATGTAACATTTAAATTTTCATGATTGACCACCAAATGGTGATTCTTTGTGGGAAGAAGAGTCCCAATTTCCCATTAGATCAAAAGCATATTTCACACCAACATGCATATTAGATTATTCTGCCTTATCTGTAATTGTTCTTAAGTCAAGTTTTTCAGATGTGATCAACTCTTAAAAGGACCGTTTCATTGCTCATCAACCATAAGATTGGTTTTATAGCTTTTCATTCATTTCTATTATTTACCATTCTCTCAATATCAAGATAACTCTTCACTTTGACACTCTATTATTTATTTCATGTGTCCTGCACACAGTCTACCTCTGTAGTTCTTAGTATATGCCTGACAAAGTTAAAATGTAGGTACCATATTTTCTGACTTATAAATCATGGTTTTTTCCTCCAAAGAAATCTTCAAAAAATCACCCAGCACCATGGATGGAGGGGTTAATTATTTTTCGTAGAATACATTTCCAAAACATTGCCTCATCTTATAATCTGGAATGTATGATAATTTTTAAAAAATCATCATCATTAGTATTTCAATTCAAAGATTTGTTGAATGTAACCCTCCATTCTTTCCTATCTAGCACAAGCGCTCTTACCCTTTGATATTTCTTCTTTCTAACGTCTCTTATAATTTGCCATATACATAAGTATATGTTTGTCCCTCAGCCTTTCTCGTGGGGTCTACCCTTTTTTCTTCCTTCTATTATATTCATCACTAACCCATTATGCCTCAGGGGGTGTCCCATCTGCCTTGTTCTTCTTTTCCTATATTTGATTATTTTTGTTTTTCTCCCTCTGTTTTTAGTTTTCCTTGAGTGTGATCTAATTTCTGGTAGAGTATGGTATTCATTCATTTTTATATATATGCCTGCATGAACCTGATTTATTTGTTCATTCTTGTACGAATCTGGTTTATTAGGTAGTTCTTTTTTGTATACATGTCTGTATGACCCTAGCTTGTATGTTCATTTTTTTATATAATTTCTGTATAAGCCTGGTTAATGTCTTCATTTCTGTAAGATTTGTTAGCTATAAGAACATACTTTTATTTTTTATTCTTCAAGGATGTCTGATTTCACTCCACAATAATGTGTTGTCAGGGGTTGTTTGTATGTAGGGAGGAGTGAAATAAATATTATTATTGTTATCGTACTCCAATCTGATTTATCTTCTTCCTCTCTTCTGCACACTTCTGTTCCAAACTCTGTCCATCCACTTGATCTTCAGTATCCTCCTCAAGTACCATGTTTCAAAGACTTTATTCTTCTCTGATCTAGTTTTATAATGGTCCATGTGTCTGATCCATGGAGTGTCGTACTCACTTTTTAAATATTTAACTTGAATTTATTTCCTCTGTGATGAAATTAGAAACTGTATTAAAATATGAGCATTTATTTCTTCTGGTTTTTCAATGTTATGTATTATTTTGACCACTTTGATCCACAGTACCAAGGGCATGAGTGGCTGTGTGAGGGCCCTTGGAAGGGTCAAGTCAGCCCATGGCTCCCCATTGCGTAAGCAGTCATGTTACATCATGCAGGATGACCGCTTGATGGGACATCTCACCACAAGGGAGTCCCTGGAGCTGTCAGCCAAACTCCGTCTGCCCCGATCAGCCACTGCAAAGGAGAGACAGTTGGTGGTGAGGTTTGAGGGCATCTGATAGATGCGGTGACCATTTGAAAATTCATCATTATGCTTATATCTTCCCACTCGAATCTAATTTCTTGACTGATTTGTGTCAGTCCTAAATGAGGAAATCAATTTTTCCAGTTCCTGGGGTACTCACCGGCTTACCAGATTTTTAAAGTTTCCAATTCTGTCTCAAGTGCCTCATTCATTATCATTTTCTTTATATCTCCTGCATTAGATGGTTTAATATTGGTAATCAGAAATTTACTCTGAAAGATTTCCCATTATTCAGATTTTTTGCAATTGTGAATTCACAACACTCACCAATTTCTTCATGGAATTGTCAATATTGAGTTTCATGAATGGATGAGATTTCCAAGTTATTTAAGGATATGATCTGTTACCTCTTTGTCAATTATTAAAAATCTATTTTGATCTCCTTTCTTTTCCAGTTTTAAAAATTATTTAATAATTTACTATTAGTATTAACTGAGGGCTTGACAGGTGAGAATGCATTTTAATTTGTGTGCTTGAGTGTGTCATCTGAGTTTTGCATTTTTAAACTCTGGAATAGAAGAAGATTTGTTTGAATTGTCGTAGTGTCCTCTTTGAAATGATAGACATTGTTAGAGATTGTTTAGTAACTGGCGTTACTGGTGATGAGACAGTGCTTGGAGTATGATCCTTAAATGAAGAGGTAGTTAGTTATCTGAATGGTGGCCCCTAATTAAGAAAGACCAACGGAAGTTTGCTGACTAAAATCAAAAGTAGAAAAATTCTCATCACATTGCTGGTATGTTCTTCATGGTTGATACCTCATGAATTTGTGCTACTTTACCAACTGGTTAATTCAGTATTTATATAGATTTTAAAACACTGTCTGAATCAAATTAAACCTGCCACACAAGAATTAATTCCCCTGAGAATTGGTCTCTCTTCCATTACAATGTGCCAATTCATTCTATCTTAATTAAACCACAATTTTTGGCCAAACAACAGAGCATGGTGAAATTTCACCATCCATATTCTCCTGCTCTCACCCTAGTAGGTTTCATTGTGTTCCCTAAAATAAAAATACCTTTAAAAGTACAGTAGGATGATATGCAAACCATTCAGGTAAAGGTAACATGTGAACCTACAGTTGTTCTGAAATAGGACCATTGTAACAGTTTCCAGTCATTATTTCTTCATTCTAAAATATATTTTGAATGAGGATGAGATTATGTTTAAGCCTAAATAAAAGAAAAGGTTAAACCTTAAACCTGTCTTTTTTCAAGCATGAATTTGGGAAATTTTCAGATATATTTTGTATCTGATTCATGTCTCTGTCTCATCATTTTGTTAAAACACCAAAAAATCAAAATGAATGAAGTTTATGTTTATGAAAAATAATATTCCAATGAATTGTTCCTTAGTGCCAACTAATGATGTATCATTTTGTTGTAATTTCTTAATGGAAACTTCTCAATATTTTTCTATTTAAGATTGATGACATCCTGGACACCCTTGGATTGGCTATTAGTGCATCTGTTAAATGTTGTAGCCTCTCTGGAGGACAAAAAAAGCGTCTGTCTGTTGCCTTAGAATTAGTTAACAACCCTCCTGTCATCTTCTTGGATGAGCCTACAACGTAAGTCACAAATCCCAGTATTTTTAATGTATTCAGAGTACTGTGTACATACGATATGTAGTGTTCAGTCTTCTTGTTGACTAAAGCTACTACCCTATATCATATTCAATATATTTTGTCTATTTCTTTTTATAATGATTTCCTCAGGCTGCATTTGTAGACTATTGTACTATCTAATTTCAGGGTAAAATACTTTTTCCTAAATGCTCTTTATTCACTGTAATACATTTAATTTTCAATGGATATTTATCAAGATAAATGAAAAATATAGTATAATAAAGTGTTTTATTCTAAAAATAGGTTTTCTTGGTACAAATTCGCATGGCGCATTTTTTCCAGGTATAGGAATTATTCAATTTATATGCTTATATAGGTTTGTATTTTTGTAGCTAAAAATACTTTGTTTTATTGTTCATGTGTTCATTTCTGTGAATAGAAGTGACTGTGGGCAAGGCAATATATTATAAAATATTTTCATGATATTTATCAGTATACTGCATTGGTCTAAATATAATGCAATCCCAAATATAACATGACCTCATTTATTTTAAAGAAAAACTTAGAAAAGCTTCATTTACTTTTCTCTTTCATTACTGTGATTTTCTCTAAACTTGGTGGATTGTGTGGTCACTAAAGTATCTGAAAATCTTCAAGATCATGAAAATATAATACAAAAATAAATGCCAACATTTTAATCGAATTGATGTTCCTTTTAGGTGTGAGTACTTGGGGGAAACTACTTGATATTTAATCATATTCTCCTTTCAAAATCGTAGCTACCATCTGTCATGAGAAAATTAAGTGAAAACAGTCATCAGAAATATAATTTTGAAGTTTCCAGAAACTATGGTAGTTACTAGATTCTTTTTGTTATTTTTTTATGGATCTATATCCTTCAAAGGCCCATTCACATGCATGCATTTGTGTACTATGGAGTTGAGTGTTTAGAGGAGTATATTTCGAAGCCATCCTCATGTACTCATTGGGAACGTGTGCATTGAATAGTTGACTGTGGCTGGCCATGTTTTTAGACCACTTCCCTCTGATCGGCAAGGAAGCACCATTTTTGTTTTTGGCGTGACTCAAATCCTAGAACATCCATGTGAAAAATTGAGTTCATTCCAACTTTGACTCCTTGGCACATGAAATGTAGTAATACTCGCAGCTCATTGGAGAACATCCAATTGTCTTGATGCCTGAACCCCTACATGTAAATGGGCCTTAAGAGTGGCAACAAATGCAAAATGAGAGAGCCCATGTTCCCAGTTTGAGCAAGGGAATATAAGGATATAAATTTTCAGAGTTGCCCTTTTCTTTTAACTAAAAGGGGCCTGGACAGTTCATCATCTGTGCAGTGTATGATCCTGCTGAAACAGCTTGCCAGGGGTGGGAGGACCGTTGTGATGACCCTCCACCAGCCAAGTGCATCCCTTTACATGATGCTTGACCATGTGTATTTGCTGGGGAAGGGAGGCTGTTGTATCTTTCAAGGGGCGCCACAGATGACTGTGCCATACCTTGCAACATTTGGCCTCCTGTGTCCCTTGTATCACAGTCCGGCTGACTTCAGTAAGTGAATAGTAATTGATTTTATTTGAGTTTATTCAACTTCTTTAAAAAGAAAGTTCAACATCTCAGCTTACAAATGCACTTTTTACAGTTGGAACTGCTTTTAGATTCCATAGTGTGAAGTCAAAGTTTTAATTAAATCATATTTCATGAAGAGATTCAGCAACTTTGAAAATTTTATTGTGTATAACAATCCATATTTTGTCATTATGAAGTTTTTTTATCATAAAGCCATAGCTATTAATTAAATTATTTAGCATGAGCTCAGAGTCATTAGCCAGCAGGTTGTTTCAACACCTGCAACAATTTTGCAACTCCAAATTATTAACTGGGTTTCACTAAATAATGAATGGTAATACTTAACTTTTTAAAGCTCATACATAAGTTCCTCTACTTAATGATCCCAGTATTTTTACTATAAGATGATCATTTTAGTTATTTTCACGAATAGTATTCATTAAATTAGTAGTTTCATGTCTGAATTGCTCAAAAGAATGTATCTGATTGAAATTTGTATACTAGAGAGATTTCTTCCATGCTTATTAATTTTCAGTGCTTGAAGTGGCTAGTGAGGACCAAGGAGAATTCACAAAGAAAATGTCAGATGCAGTGCAAGCGGATACTGGCGTGATTGGTGGGGAGAGCAAATGGCGGAAGGCTATTGGAAATATTCCCGAGCCCTCTTTACCTGTGGTTAAAGAGGAGATTTCAGTAGGAAAATTTTTTGAATCAAAACAGACAGAGGAGCAACAAATTGGGTTGTTCCTCTCTGAGGATGATCTGCAACCTGTGTCTGAACTGGGGAAGTTCCGCATTCTATTGGGCAGAGCACTGTGGCAGCTCCACTGTGAATGGGTATGCATCATGAAGCATTTCTTATATTGTGTCCATTTTTTTTAGATGAGTGTTGTCATAATATGATTTTATGCTTGGCAAAAAAAAATGAAATTGCATAATGGCATAATCGTTGCCCAAGTAGCAAAAGATAATAAAAAAATGTTTTTAAAATCATTTTAGAATTTATAAAAACATAAGCTAGAGTATTTCATGAGTTTTTCATAAGTTTTACAGTATTTTAAAATCATTTTAAATTGTGTGCAATAATTTGCTTTTTAATGACTTCAACTCATACTAATTTGTTGAAAACTAATATAAAAGATATTAGAAAATATTGATAACTGAATGAGACTTTTTTTTGCAAACTTTTGGTTCCAAAAAATATTTGATAATTATTTAAAATGATTTAAAATTATTTTGAAATGATTTTAAAACTATTTTGAAGAGATTTTAAAAAATTATTTCAAAATGTTGAGATAAAGATTTTGAAAAATAATTTGGAGATCAATAAATTTTGCAATGACACATTTTTTAAAAGAATGGTTGCCCATCATTTTAAGTACATTTTGAATTGCTCTGAAAAACCTTAATTGCTACCCAGCGAATAGAACTAATTAATATTATAGTCTAATATTATACTTCATTTAATGCCTTGATCATCATGTTCCATGCATAGTATTCTATTGGTTTTTAAAACAGTTATATTAAAATCATTTTAAAATAATGATCTAGGGTTTTTCAACAGTTTAACATATATGATACATATGTTACACCTTTTTTAACATGATGAAATTTCGGTTTTAAAAGTATAAAAAGAGAGAGATATGTTTTTATGTAATATATTTTAAAATATTTTTTCATAAGATTTTGCTACTTGGGTGTTCAATTAAAATCCACTAAATCAGGATAATTCTGACTGTTGTAAAGGCCACCTTACACAATGCATGAGTCTGTTCATGTTCTCATGAGAAATGATTATTTCATGTATGACAGAATCAGGTGATGAAAATTGGCCTTACACAGTACATGACGCCAATGCATGCTAGAGTGGTAGGAGTCTGCACATAAAGAATGGACAGCGGTATTGTTTTTGATTCCCCCTCCCCAACTGCATAATACTGTTTTCACAATGCAAATAATTGTACAGATGTTGTACACAGCACTTGTTACCAACACTAACTAATAACAACTTATAACAACAACAACTAAGGTCAATAAATTATTATTATTATTAAAATCTTTCTTGGTTATGTATTTGAGACAATTTGAAACAAGGTTGTAGCAGATATGTTATATTAATTTTCTTAGTTAGATATATCTTTTTTATGATTTAAAAATGCACATTAATATTTTCCCTCAGACTGTTACCCAAGTGCGTGCAGCCTTCCATCTAATGGTGGGAGTGTTACTGGGTATGCTCTACTCTGGCGCTGGCAATGATGGTGGTAGAACAATTAGTAACCTTGGATTCCTACTTGTTTCACTGGTATACCTGTCTTACACTTCATTGATGCCTGCTGTACTTCGTTGTAAGTTTATTCACGTTCAGATTTCAATTTCTTAAACAGTTAAGATTTGGTCCAAGACAATTCACCCATAAGCTATTTGATAACCAATTTCTGAGGTTGCATTGTGTATATCTTGGTCAGAGTGAAAGCTTACTTTCCATTATAGTACCAATCTATCATTTAAAATAAATATCATCACTGCTATACTACTACTCTTTTCACATTTCCTGTCTGATTAACTCCAATTTCTATTATTTTTTCACTTTATTTTAGGTTTTTTTGTAAGTGACGGTTACTTAATTTTCCTTGCTCAATTTTGCTAATCCATTATATGTGGTTATTGAAAATATATATTGCTCTTTGTAAAGTGATATTATTATTATTCCATAGTGCTTACTTTTCTTTTTAACATGGATATTTCAGAGTGATCAGCATAAACATATTCATTTCATAATCAGTGAATGATTTAAATGTATAAGTAAGGTAATATATATATATATATGCAACAATATTTTACAAAATGTAAGTTTGTTGTTAAACTTTGAATAATTGTTAATCCTCATCTTTTACAGTCCCAGCAGAGCTTCCTGTGATTCAAAAGGAACATTTCAACAATTGGTACTCCCTTTTCTCTTATTATGCAGCCTATTTGGCTGCTGGAACTCCAATTCAGGTAAAAACTATAAAAAGGTCCATATTCATAAAAATATACAGCACAAATCCGTATGTGAATAAGGTATTTCTAAAGTACATTTATTTTATGTGATGTAAACAAATTAATTTTTAAATTTTTAATATAAATTACATATTTACTGACCCCTAATGTAAGACCATATGTTTTTTTCTCCACTATCACCCTTTGAAAGTTGTAATCACATTACATTCCAGTATAGCAAAACTTAGGGGCAATTCAAACCTCAAGGGACCTTTAAAACATTCTAATCATCCAGAATTTCTAATTAACCAAATAAGGTTACAATAATTACTGAAAATTCATGATTTAAGAAAAAACTTTATTTGGACATAATTAGTAGATCTTTCATTTTTAAAAAATAGCATTTTAATGTCTTTTCGGTCCAAAAAAAGGGTTAAGTAGGCATGCATGTTTCCTTTTATGGATGACAATTACTCCATCACTTAAAGGTTGTACTGGGAAATAGTGCTTCAGTTTATCCACCAGTCTTTTAAAGAGTTGTGCCACATGTGTGTGATTGTTCTATTTTCTTTTAGGTAATTATCCCTTTATAGGAAGGTTTCTGGTGGATGCTAAAATTTGTTATATTTTGGCTGATAATTAATCCTTCAGCTCTCTTTCCAGCTTAATTTGTGACTATGCAAACAGTCAGAAGCCCACTGTTTCACCATGGAAATGGAAGAAAACAATGACCTATTTTTTTATGTATGTGGGAAAGTGAAAAATTATCTACACTTTCATTATAATACATCCTCAAGGTTGTCGTACTGCCTTCTATGCATGTGTGCTTAGAGTTGGCATGACCATGTTCAAATGTGCAAAGTTTGATCCCTTTTGCATCATTTGCCTTCTGGCTATTACTGTGTAAACATGTCTGCTCTGCTAACAGTTTGCACAAACTTTCAGTGATCTGATTACTCTGATCGAAGGTGTGAAAGGGGCTGAAATTTATCATAGACTTTTATTACAATATGGGGAAAGCACTTTTGTGCATATTTTTTGTGAAGGAAGAAGTGTAAAAGGGGCCGGGAGAATAATGCATGAAGAGGGAGCAAGATGCCTGTCAACCTCCACCATGGATGACAAGATACAGCAAGCTCAAGAGATGGTGGAAAGGGGAGTTACGATTTGTGAGATATCATGAGCTTCTTTGAACATGAATCATGGTTCTGCCCATCAAATTATCAAAGATGAGTGAGGTCTCCTTTAAGTCTGTACATAATGGGTACCAAAATGGCTTACTGAAAAAGACAAGCTCAAAAACATCTCCATATACCAATGCTTATTTGATTGCTTCAACAAGAAAGACAACAAGAAATTGCCCAGATCATAGTTCCTGACTTTCATCTGTTTGGGCTGTTCAAGGATACTTTGTGAGGTCTTCAATTTTCCACTGACTTAGAAGTGTAGGTAGCAGTGAAAGAGGGACTTTGTGACCAACTGAAAACCCTCTTATTATTTTAACCCTTTTGCTCCAAACAACCGATTTATCAGGCGTTCATAATCATCCCCCCAGAATGGATGACCATTTTTTTATTATTTTTCCTTATTTTGTCACACACTCGCATGCATGGGTTGCTCACTAGTTTAGGGCTCCGGCATGAAAGGGTTAAAAAAAGCTATTAAAAGCCTTCTTATTGTAAGGAATTCACAATTTTGTGGACCACTGGACTAATATTGTTGACCAGGGATGTGACTATATAGAAAATTTATGTACATATTGTTGTTGTTGAACCTTTATCCTTCTATAAATAAATTATAGAGCGAAAATTGTAGGTAATTTTTGACTCATCATCTTATTAGTCATTTAGAGGAAAGATGGCTCAATTGGTGTTAAAATAAAAACTCTACATCCTTATCATGCACCACCACCATCCTTGGAAGAATGCTGGAGTCTTCAGAAAATTCTTCTATCCAGCTTTAGTGATATTAGACATATATTTCTTCACTGAAGAGAAGTGTCACCTAGTTGACACAATCTAGAGGAATGGATTCCATGTTCTGCAGCTTCAAAAAATGTTATGGAAGGGAGAGGAAGTTCTGACCCTGAGAAAAAGACCTCAAGAGCATTTGGTGGACATAGACCTAAACCCACTGCATATGCCATCGTACCATGCAGGGCCAGCACAAGAGAAGAGACATAGGTATTCAGTATTTTCCAGGAACAATATAGCCAGATACTATAAGTAAATCAGCAAACCATCCAGCCATCCTAAGGACCACTTATCAGTCAACATACAAGTTGTCAACAAATCAGAATGTGACTGAGACAAGGTATATTAGGAAAAGATCCACAACCCTTAACTGCTACCTGAAAGTTTAAAGAGCCATGAAAAATAGACAACTAATTATGCATACCAGCTACAGCTGAAAATACATGTAGCTTGGAAGAAGCAACTATTTACCAAAGGTGGCCGATACTTACCCAGGCTTCTCCGAGTACAGAAAAATTGAAAGAAGATTGAAAAACATCGTAATGAAAGATGGATATATCCTTTTCAATACTTGGAATCATTTTCTTGGTGAGGGAAAATACAACCAATCAGAGCTTAACCTAATGAGTAGACCTACATTATGTGGGAAAAAACTGCATTGTCCTAATGTTCCATGATCCTAACATAAGTGCATATTTTGGTCGTCCTCTGTCATTCAAATATTTCATAAGAGGGTGTCTGTAAAGACCTTGCCATAAATGCTAAGCAGGAGCCCAGTAAGTTGAGTTCCTTATTCAAATCTTTTGTAACATTATATTAAGATTCTTCAGTAAATAATATACCAGGTGGTTTCCTTTTGTCGTGTATACTACAGGGTGGGAGATGTTTTACAATGGTAATGATAATTATGTTTAAAGCATAAAGGAACTTACTCTAAACTAATAATTACTGCTAACTGTTGGGAATATTATTTACATTATGAAAATGGTGTCAAATTGAATTTGCATTCCAGATGCTTCACTGTCTCTTGTTCTGCTCAGTGGCGTACTTTGGTAGTGGACAGCCCAATGAGCCACTCCGCTTCCTCATGTATCTTATAATATGTGAACTGGCCATGCTGAGAGCTGAAGGGTTGGGTCTTGTTCTTGGTACCCTCGTCAACCCTGTTGTGAGTTCACACTTCTTATCCATCAGTATAAAGTATTGTAAATTATCCCTTCATAAATGTGGGTTGTGTGAGAAAATGATTTTAAGATGTTTTCAGTTTAATTCTTTGTCTTAATATCTCCTTGTTATTAACATACAACCTGCCATGATTTCATTATTTAAGCTCTACATAATGAAGTCAATAAAATGTTTGCTCAAGTGAGTGCATTATTCTCGTTATGATTATGTTAGATATGATTTGAATTACCATAGTCGTTTATTCATCATGAGGAAGATAAACCATTTTAGTTTGACATTATATATAGTTTTATTCTTTTGACCACAAAGCTTTTCATAAGAAATAGCTGCTCATAGACATAAGACTTTGTATGTATGCTGAATTTGCAATGTTTCTTGTATCTGATAATAAAATATATAAAATATAATCTAATGTATAAAAAATCATAAGGAATTGAAAGAAAAATAACTTTTTTGCCTTGATCTTAAATTTGTAAAATCATCAAAATTTGACAAATTTTATTTCTTTTCTTTTTTATATTGTTTTTTATCAATTTTCATTTTTTCTCTTTGTTAGAATGGAACATTTCTTGGAGCTCTGCTAACAGCAGTGGACATAGTGTTTGCTGGTTATATTGTCCTAGTGTCAGATATGCTTCCCTTCTTCCAGTGGTTCTCTCACTTGAGCTACCTTCGCCAGGGTTTTGAGGGTGTTGTAGTGAGTGTTTATGGTTTTGGCAGAGTGACACTAGGATGCCCAGAGGAGATGAACTCCATAGCTGAAGGACAAGGGACATATTGCCATTTCCGCTATCCAACTAAAATCCTTGAGACATTTGCCCACAATGAAGAAAATTATTGGACAGTTGATGTGCCAGTCCTGTGCATGTGGGTCCTTTTCCTTAGAATTGCATTATTCTTCACATTACGCTGGAGAATGACTTCTGGTTGATATTATTTAATGGACATCTTTGATGAATGGTGCTAGTCGATCTGGTTAATTATTCTCTCTGTTTTGAATGTTGAATGACTCCTTTTTTTGACGTAAGCCAAACATTATTCTTTTTACTTTCTCCTATGGAGAAACGTATTATTTTATTCTATGCCTTTAAATTTTATACTTTTAATATGAGTTTACACAAGGTCGACTTCATATTCAGCCTTGGTTTACATGGCTGTACTTGTATAATAAATAAATATTAATCTTTATATATATATAGGTAGGTTTGATGTAAATCATTTATTGCATTTAGTCAGTCAAAAATAAATATTCACTCTCCTCTTTTTTATGTTACCTGTAGATTTATAAAATTATATTGCCCAAAACTATACTATTTACAGCTACAGAAGTTATTTCAGCTTCATTAAATGAAAATGATCATTAAATATTCAAAGCGATGCACTAAAAAGGTGTTGGTAGTGAGAGAGCCTAACCTTTATTTATTGCTCATATAAATATGCAAATGTGTTTACATATTTTTGTGGAAATACAAAATCTAGTTAGTTTAAAATATTTAAATAGGCATTGTAGATTGTTATCAATATTTTACCCTTCCAGCTGGTCCACATAGTATTTAAATAAAAAGAGCATACTAGTAATGATTAAAATTTTCAAAATTGTGCCTTTGCAAAAAATTATGTATACCTTTGTTAATTTTAATTGAAAAATACAACAACAAAGTACTAACTATTACATAACTAAATAAGTTGCAAAAAACTTATGATGTGAAAAAGTTTTTAACAGAGGCAGTGTGGCTGATACCTCTGACTGAGATCCACAAATGGGGTCTGCCACCAATGACATGCCAAATACTGAGAACCATACAGAAGGGTTAATATAAGGGGAAATAATGTTCATAGGGTAGATGAGTTGTGATTAAGAGAAGATGAAACACAAAGTTGGTTTTGTTTAGCATAAAAAATATTCATGAAACAATGAAATACCACATACACTGGCAGAACAAAAAAATATGAAATAAGGGAAGATTATTTGATTGAATGTTTAAAACTGGTGGGCATAGTTTCTTAGTCACTAGTGTTGATCAGGCCATTCAGTTATTCTTGGCTCATATTTGCGGAGCCTCAGTTCACACCTTTAATTAGTTTCAGACCATATTTAATAAGTCAATGGAGTGTTCTTCTCTCCCAAGTAGAGAAAAACCAATTCTTTATGCTTGACATGAAAACCTTGTAAAGCAAAATATATTATTTTTGGCTCTACTTAATGGAACTCCATAATTAAAGCATGAAAAAAACATTTTTTTTCGAGCTTGTAAAGAAAATAAACTGGCATAGTGATTACAGCGATATAATTTGCAGTTCCAATGAAAACCTCCATAAAGTAATTTACCATCGAAAATAATTAATATTGATATTCAAAATCTCTTTGGTGCATGGTGATAACTTGAAGCAGTATGTTGGATCTCAGAAATTTTTGCTGTTTCTGCCTTTAAAATGTAATTTTTTAATGACTTTTGGGGTAAAACATAGTCTGTTGTAGAGGTATATTACGCATGTGTCATTGGTAATTACTACAAACATTATAAGGCATAGTAAATCACACTGAAATGTATCTTATTTACTGTCTAATATGTGAAAAATACTTCAAGGAAGGAAATACTGAACAAAAGTCAAATGAAAACTCTCAACATATTTATGACAAAGAATTTTAGATTACCAGGGAAGATATTTGAAGGCATGTAAGTAATATTAGTATTTTTGTTTATATGGTGCTTCGATGTCTATGGTTATTTCACACCTCTTCAAATCATAGAAAAAACCCTATTGGACAAACAACACCCATGCCCTGGGCAGGTCTCGAACCTGCGACCCTTGGGTTAGCCGGCAAGTGCACTACCCACCAGACTAACACGGCTGGCAGGCATGCAAGGTAGGGCATTAATGGCCAAGAAATGGGAAACATTGGCCACCATATTGAATTCTCAACCCCATTCCAAAGGTGTTGAAGTGTAGAAGAGAGTAAGATACATAATATGCTTTTCAGTCAGTTTGTCATAAGTAATACAAATTAAAAATATCTACTACTTCTTTCTTAGTGGTAAAATATGAAAATACTTATATGTAAAAATTTGCACAAAGAAGACACATCCAATGGTAGAAGTTCAGTGATGGGAAATGTGCATATACATAATTTGATATGCATGTAATAGGTTGGTTTAATATGTAGTAATTAATTACAGTCATGAAGGACCTTAGTAATGCCACATGCATCTGCTTTCAAAAATGGTTCTCAGAAAATAAATTGTTTTTAAATGCTGATAAATCTCAAAACATTATTTGTAATATGGTCATTATGCCACACAATATGAGTGAACCTGTCAAACTATTAAGCCCGTGTGACACGTGGGTTAATGCTAAACTCCAAGGTAACTTGAAATGATCATACAATAAACGTCAGATAAACTTTCTGAAGCACTGCACCTGATCATAAGGATAAATAAATCACTCATACCTAATTATTTGTATAATATATGTGCCATGCACTTTTTCACACCCATACACACTGAAACCCACACATTACAGTTATATATAACCTGAAATAGTGGGGAAATTCATGTGGTTTAAGGAAATATATTTTTAATATACAGGAACATATTGATTATGATAACACTAGAATTAGATAACAATGGGAACTAATGGCCTTAGATCGGCACCACTTGAAGTTAATTGTGGAGTTCCTCAGGGATCAATCCTCCGACCCCTCTTATTTATTTTATTCATAGATGACCTGCCTCCCTCTTTACCATATAGAAAGATAATTTTTGTATGCAGATGATACTTCTCCCTTTATCTCTGAAAACACTATCTGATCTAATAATAGGCACATGATCAGTAGTATAGCTTTATGGTGTTAAAAAAATAATTTGTCTTTAAATGACAATAAAACCTGTTTTACGTAATTCCATTGCAAAATATCCCCCCTATGCACTCCTTTTCTAAAAGTTAATAATAATATAATCCAATGATCTTCAACAGTGGAATTTTTGGGCCTCCACTTAAGGGAGTATCTTGACTGGACTACTCACATCAATCATCTAATTAACAAAATTTCTACAGGCATTTTTATGATAAGAAAGCTAGCACAAGTCACCTCCATGACCACCTTGAAAATGGTTTACTATGAATACATTCACTCCCGTACTTCATATGGTATCATCTTCTGGGGTAATTTGAGGGTATGTACATAGGCTCTCAAAATTGTATAAGGCTTTTCACTATATGAGCCACAGATTGTTTGATAAATTACTTTGGGAAATAAGAAATCTGGAATCAAATAAATTCAAGAATATTTTATCTGCATGGTTCATAATGCAAGAATTTCATTCCACACTACCTTGATGCAGCTATGGAAGGAATTTTAGCATAGGTGTTCATGAGTGTTCATTTTATTTGTGTATACACATAAAATACAATTATAAGTTTGTTTAAATAGTTGAAAATATGTAGGTACTCTGGATTGTAACAACAAATAAATTATTATGTATTAATGTAGTAGGACATTTGGAGAAGAATTTTATTAGTGGTGGAAGGGTTTATGAGGAGGAGAAGCTGATGATAAAAGAGACCTTGGGTAAGGACAAAGAATAAACTAGTGAAAATTCTATCATATGATAGAGAATTATTATGTATGATGCAGAAACCTGAGTATTGAAATAAGTATGAATATAGTAATTTTAATTCAGTTTAAGACCATACAATTTGGGTATTCTTTTCATCAAGGAGCATAGGAAAAGATAAGAATGATTGCAAAGTAAATGAAAATATCAATTGTTTTACACCAGCTACTATCAGTGACTTCGAGACATCTACATCAAGGATAATAAAACATAATAATAAAAAATAAAGGCGTAAGAAATCAATAGGAAACAAAAACTTATATAGTTAAACCTTTGATTGCCAGATCAAAATTCCTCAATAGCCTTCATTAGTAATTATTTTTTTAAATTTAATCATAAAGCTGGGTAAGGAAATTGTAGCTAACATCATAATTGTAACTATTTTTGAAGCCATACGTTATTTTTCTTTCTTTATCAATATCGATGAATAATAAGTATCTAGATTAAGAGAGTTACAAGCAGTTTGAATGGTTTCGATCTTCTTCCAAGACTTTGTCAAGTAGCGCCAAAGTGGTTTTCTTATGTACTGTTATTCCACATGCTTCAAGATATCTTGCGCTCCATGCTTTACATATAATTAAGAAACAAGAAATAGTCGAAAGTATTTCCCGCGGAAAAGTTTTGTTATGGAAGAAATTTAGCGTACCTTATATGATGTAGTAGTGAGTGTAGTAACCGTCATCAAAATGGAAGAAATAATTTATTTTCGATCAAGAGAACTTACTGGAATTCATAATTCAGGTTTTTAGCCCTGGATCATTCATTGAGATGTTTCACTGAGCATGTGAAGGAAAATATTAATCTGAAATCAATTTTCAGGTCTAACTTCTCTGAAAAATTCCTTGGTTAAACGTATGGGATTACTGAATTCTGATCATAGCACTATGTTTCCTAACAATCCGAATGGATTTTCACCAGTTTATTGCAGTAAATATTGTCTAAAACGTAATTACGAACACCTGTTGGCTTTGGCTAACGAGGACGGTCTGTTGGCCGTGCAGAATACGAATTTGCACGAACTATCCTCACTAACAGGTATCACCTTATTTTTTACTATACTAGTTATTTAATCGTTTTCATTGGATTTATACTCTGAAAATAATAGTTGTCGTAAATAGAATAATTTTTCATACATCATAGTAACTTGATTAGTTTGCTCCTTCGCGGAGTAAAACTAAATGTTTAGAATATTATATCTCTTGCATATTTCTAGCGTCACGGGCACACTTTAATGCAATATTCGACGTTGCATGGATGGAAAATGACACGAAACTTGTGACTGCTTCTGGTGACCAGTCTGCTGTATTATGGGACTTAAGAGAATCCCAGATCGACAAAGTATCGTCATTTATAGGGCATTCTGCCAGTGTAAAAACGGCTGCTTTTAGACCTTACGAAAACGGTAAGTGAAATGAGGTGGCACTCATGTTCTGGGATATCACACTGTTATAAGTCTACATAATACCCTGCAAACTGCTCCATGACCGGATTTTAACCGTAACTTTACTTTTCATATTTAGTAATTTAAATTTAGAAATGAAAAGTAATGACATTATCTGTAAAAAAAATCAAGGTTTTTATAAATCATTAGGATTCTCATCAACCCTAGTTTTGATCGGTTAAATTTTCAAACTAAGTAACTATTACAAGTGTTTCGAAAAACACATGCTTCACACGCAGTTTTCAAGAAATGATTTTAATGGCTGATCATTTGTCTTGAAGTAATGTTTCGGTGACAAATGAATGTTTTTTTTTAATATTCAGAAGAATTCATTAAGCCATGGAAATTGAATAACATAATTTACTCAGGACAGTAAGCAATTAAGAATCATAGCAAGCAGGAAAGGTGGTGTGGTGACCTGGTGGAAAGGTATTGGAATTACACTTGGAAATATTCAGAATTAGATGTTAAAATTTATAAGGGGTTAAAACAAATGAAACATATTTTAGAGGATAATGGTTACTGACACCAATTGAATGATAATGTGTACTGAAATGAGATGGCGAAGTGGAAAATGGGGTGAACTAAAAATATTTTCTGGGTGAGTGATTCAATGAATTGATTTTAAGCCAGTTTTTTATCTGTATGTAATGTTTCTATATGTAATATGATTTTCAACACCAAAGCCAAACACTAACTGTGTACTTTGGTTTATATCCTGTGAGTGCTATACCCTTATATAGATCTCACAGGAAGACTTCTAAGAGCAAGTGAAACATCAATCCTGCTTCAAAAGCCAAATTAATGCATCCATTTTCATGTAGAACATCTAGAATGGCCTTTCTTCGGAAAAAAGTGAAAGTGGCTTTATTCCAAAGTGCAATCCATCAGATGGGAATTTTCAGAAATCTTTGTTCCAATAATGAGATAGATTATTGTGTTCTTCCTGCTTATCCATCTTCGACCTCTCACCAACCTCTATTAGCACTCATTACAGTGAACTCCTTACTAATATGACCATTCCCTCTTATCCTATCCACGGATTCAACTGGAGACGACTGATTTCTTCCCTCTATTTTCTGCTTCTTTTCTGAATTTCCCACTATCTCCATAACACAGTACCACAAACACGAATATTCTTTGCTCTTTACCAGTTGATGGTTTTCTAAATGCAAGCCAAGATCATGAAGCATGGAAATTTATGAACCAAGTGCTTTGGATTCATACTGGAAGTGTGTTTGGTTACTAACTAGCACTTCCTGGCTTTAAATTGGGTGTTGCCAGATTTGATTTTGTGGCCACCCCACCAGACCCAGTCTTTGATTTTTTCTAAGTTGCAAAATTTATTGGGAGTCGAACATGTGAATTTCACCAAATATAAAATATGAATAAAGTGCTTGATGTAATATCCCCTTTCAGATAAAGTTGACACATTGGATTGAGAAAAATTGAATAATTTAAAAAATGCATAAAATGCATCTTAATAAGTTTGGTGACATTATTGGAGTTTATCCTGTTCACAAATATAAAAGGGAAAATTGCATTCATACAACTTTTTCATGTTTATTTAAATTGCACAATCTCTCTATAATTCTTCTTTCATGTACCACCCTCTGTACTTTTGAGGAAATTTTTTCTGAAAGGTGAATTTTGAATAATTAGAAAATTTACAGATTTCTGGATTGGAACCCAGGAGCCATCACTATGATAAAACTGGAGTCAGTGTACCCTAGGGGTACACTTTTTCCTGAAATAGAATCCTGATTTTTTTTACTAGAAGTAGCTCTACAAAATTATGCTCAAAGTTATGAATAGGGTCATAAAAATTCAGCTCTTTTAGGTACTGTAGTACTACAATTGAATGGTTGGACTGAAATATCGTGACAAGGCAATAAAACCTTTTAAAATGGACAACTAAGCATGGAGCTCTAGAGAATTATTTCAAAATTAAATATTGATGTCTATTAATTTCCACTGGCCAAGATGCATTTTAAAATGTCTAACCCTAAGATCCCTGGTTGGAATCTCATTGACTCATATTGTTGTACTATGGACTGTATATGGCTGTGATTTATGAAATTGCCTCTATGATGAGGCTTAACCTAGTTACACTGATGGTACAGGCTGCATTACATAGAGCTTAACTTAATTTTACAACTTTTGATTTGCAGATATCTTTGCTACTGGTGGCCGTGATGGTAAAGTAATCATATGGGACACAAGAATGTGTCATAACACTGTGATCATAAAGCCAGACAACTACATTGAAAATGCTCATGGAATGACTTGTAAGGAATATCATTGGGTGTGACTAATATAAAATTAATAAAAGCCTTTTGTTCCTCAGTAACACAGGATCTATCTTCTTTTCAGTTCTTCAGGATCATTTACCATCCCATAGGAAGAAAAAAATTAATATACCCCCAAATTCAATCATAAGCATGGCTTTTCAAGATGAAAATACCTTAATCACTTGTGGTGCCATGGATGGGTATGTGTTTTGAAGATTTTTGCACATTTTCGTCTACCTATTAATCTAAATTTTAAGCTATGTATTAAATTGGGACAGTCAGCTCTCTCTTTTTATGCCCATAGTCCCCATTTAAAAATATGTTGATTTTGTTTTCACACTTATGCTTTCATTGGTTCAGTGATAGGCAGGTCTTTGTTTTTAATACTGTTATGCTTAGCTGGTGACTCCATTACAGTGATGCTTCTTAAGATGATAATTCTTAGTTTAAATAATATTTCCTTTTTCATGAATCTACAGTTCAAGTCGTAAAATTCCCTCTCAATTCATTAGTTCTACCAGTAAATGGCTTGTGGTACAGTAAATTTTTTATCAATTATCTCCTTTTATGTGTTCCAGTCACTTAGACAAATATACATATCAAAGAAATTTTTATGCCTGAAACATAAATATCCATAAACTGAAACACTTATCAGCCCTGAAAACTTTTTCCAGGATAATCAAGGCATGGGACTTAAGGAAAAATTACTCTATTTACAAAAGAATGCCTCAACCGAAATTCCGGCTTCCAGAGAAAGGGCAAGGATCCATGAATGGTTTTACCAGTCTTGTACTGAATCCTAGTAGGACAAGGCTATTTGCCAGCTGTCTGGATTGTAACATATATGAATTTAACATAACAACTTTTGAGTCAATGCCAGTTGGTGTTTATTGTGGCCATAGCAATCATTCATTTTATGTCAAGTGCTGCATGAGCCCAGATGGAACTCATTTGCTGAGTGGATCTAGTGATAACAAAGCATATGTGTGGAATGTATCAGGCAGTAGATTTCCTATTGCAGTTGCTGATTGGCATTTAGGAGAGGTCACCAGTGTTGCCTGGCGTAACAGTGAAGAACCTCAAGTAAGTTTCTTGTTTAAATTATGTGCTTTCCTTACAGCAATCCTGGATGGTAGTACCTATAGCATCTATATACAGGTCTTGATGCAAGTCCCTTTTCAAACTTTTTTTATTCTTAATTATAGACAATTACATTAATTTATTTTTTAGGACTTACCTAAAACATTTCATGTTTTATTTCTTGTTCATGTTCCTGTTTTAATCTTTAACATGTCATGTTTGTTTCTTGTGAAAGATTACTGCTTGTTAAAAAAAAACCTTATATTTTCCAATATACATTTTTCTGCAGATATTTATGGTATTTTAACTTTTAGGAGTAGTCTTTAATGTAAGAAATAGGTTAAAAAAATTTGCAATTTCCACTTTAAAAACTTTTTCTTTATTCCGACATGTTTCGGTGCACTACACCATTATCAAGTGAGTTCAAGCTCATACATTTAACTATATATAAGGGAACAAGGTGGGTGGCCCTACCCACCCCCCACCTTGTTCCCTTATATATAGCTAAATGTATGAGATTGAACTCACTTGATAATGGTGTAGTGAACCGAAACATGTCGGAATAAAGAATAAGTTTTTAAAGTGGAAGTTGCAAATTTTTTAAACCTATTTCTTTGACTCAAGTCTCAAGTTATTTGTGACGACAAAACGACTGTGGCGGAAATGCCACGTTCGTTACTTGATAGGGCGCAGGGGGTCATTCCGCTGTGCAATTTTTACAAGAGAATATTCTATCGTATAGAATTTTTCAGGTGAAGATTGATATAGCTATGCTTAATTTGAAATATGTTATTTATTTGTCGTGTATTTTCACATTTGGTGGTTCGTAGCACCTTGGTAAAATTCTTTTATGATTCTTAACCACATGCATATTACAAAGTATGAATTATTTATTTCATTTACAAATGATATTTGGTCACACAATCGGTTCTTGAGCTGAGGCAGAGTGAATGAATTAGAAGAAATGGTAGGTCTAGCTAATAGTTTACAGACAATCAGGAGAAGTTAACGTCATAAACTATTGTCACGCTTTCGGCCTTCACTTTTCCACTCTCATCCGGCAAATTCACTTGTTTATTTCAGGAGAAACTTCTTAATTGAGTTTGAATAGGAATGTCAAACCTTCGAGTGATTAAAAGTTTTTAATTATTTCTATCAGATAACATTCTCCCACTGTTACAAAACCGTTTTTCAGAATTATTTAGTTTCTTGTGGGATAAAATTGTGCGCATTGAAGAATGACCCAAAATAATGATCGGGGTTCAAATTTCACTCAATTATGCACCGAGAATGTGAAAACTGCCGTGGCAGCACGCGGTTCTCTGAATAAGATTAGATATGATAGACAGACAAATTTGTAATCTATGTCGTATGTAGCGTTTCTGAAATTCTCGCTTGTTTTTTAATCCATTTAATAGTAACTATTACGGGCGAACATATGAACTCAAAAGCCGACAACTAGCGCCAACCATCGTTTCCCGATCGTGGTAAAAAATTTACGATGGTGAGCGCCAACTTGTGCTCACAAGGAAAAACGTTTAAACGTGTGTGACTTACGAGCGAAAAAGTTCGAAGTGTGAACTGGGAAAAAGAGAAATTCCGGACCAGCGTAACTCAGAATTCAATGGGTTAATGAATCCACTTTTTGGGTATATTTTTTTCAGAAATTTTATTTTACGAATAAACGCGATAGAGCCTGATTAGATATGGTGAAAACGATCCATAATCTAAGTAATAAGACAAAGTTTATAATTTCCACTTACAAACTTCTTTATTTTTAACGATTTTGGTGTGTTACTTAAAAATGGCGCAGTACATCAAAAACGGACGAAGTATTTAGGTACTAGATATTGAGGAGGTCCGGTGTTCGAATCCCGACTGAGGATAAAACTTTTTCTCATATGAATTTGTCGGTTTCCATCATATATTTTCAAACCACATTGTGTGTT
>WURS02046087.1:0-11111 GCA_011762765.2 Rhinocypha anisoptera | reverse complement strand
CACCGGGTCAGGTCCTCCATGTTCCTCTTCAACGTTGGAGCAGAACACGAAGAACCTGACCCGGTGTGAAACCCGAGAGATTTTTACCCAGATTATTCGCCGGGAAAACACCAGATCATGCATAATTTCATGAATCTTTGACAGGACATACTTTAATTTTACAAAATAGATCCCTCAAGGTAGAGAAAAGGCAGAAGTTCAGGAGGAAAGGTGGCCAAAATTAAAAGCGTATGTCACAACATATATATAACAACAAAAATATAACAACGGTAATCCGTCATATTAACGAACAAGGTTATATCAACTGTTTTACCAATCAACCACCAGTAGTCTCTGCGTTAGATTACTTGCGCATTGGGTTTCTGAGTGAAAATTCAAAAATTGCGAGGACGACTGCACCAGAATAGAACAGGTTCTATCGTATTTTCCCGTGCACTTCGCAAGTGTTCGCGCAATTTTTTTGCGGTGAGTGTTGGGCCGTGCAAGTGTTCGTTCATCAACCCGCGCTGGTGCATCCGTCGCGTAAACAGGGCTTAGTGCTCGATTTCCCGAGGAACGCGCACTGCACCCGTTACCTAGGCTGGTTGTCAGAGAGAAATGAAGCTTGTGCCGGGGGAATTTTTTTTACCGGTTTAAGTAATTACAATCACCTGATTTTTGTGTCGACACCGTTCCTATATCCCTCTTCGAATGTTTGTGGCGGGAAGCTAAAACGGGCACTAAATTCGATGCAGTCCAATTACGGGTAATTCATCCGTTCAATTAAAATGCTTTTCTTAGAACTTAAGCCTGCCTATAAACGAACGAGAAAGTGGGAGAATGATAACCGGAGAAGGTGAAGTGGAAGGTGAAGTAAGTGGAAGGCTCGTGGGAACGTACCCAAGGTGACGATTGTTACGCTAATGAGAAAACGAAAGCTAGCGGTGATATATTCTTTTGCAAATTAAATGCTCTCCAGCAATAGAACGTGTTTTCGAAACGAAGTTAATTTTGCGTGAGCGTGGGCAGTGGTATGTATAAAACATGATTTCCAAAGGAGAGAGGAGTAAAGGAGAGACGAGTAAAACAATCATTTATTGCTCGAGGAAAGAACGAATTGTGAATAAATTGCACTGAAAGACATTTTCATTTGGAGGAAATTCCATTTCATAAATTTTAATCAATCACCATAAAATCATGAAGTGGTTCCATATATTTATTTAGACGAATACGTAATATTCCGATTCCTTAACCAAAATTCAACTGTCTATGACAAGACCTCTCACTCCAACGTTTACTCAATTATCTTCCAGTGCGTTTGTTTCCAATTTATTCCTTTCTTTATTCTTCATACAGGTTTCTAATGTCGATCAGGAAGCCCATAAAATAAATAATGTGGGTTTTTCGTGCGTATTCGTGTACTGAGTTAACATCGTGGAGTTTCACTTAGCTTATAGATACAAACCCGCATATATGGAATCTAAATTGCAAATATGCTGATTTCTGGATGTCATTTCCCCGCAACGGCTACACTTTTTATTGGATTTCCGCTTTTAGATTATTAAATATTTCACATAGTGAATCGTAATAAGTATTTTAGTAATTTGTGACTTATATAATAAGTCACAATAGTTAACCGTTGAGATTGTAAGAAATATAACTCTATTTGAGTAATGGTTTTCATAAGTTGTGAATAGAAAAACAATAAAATTTCTAACATATTGGTATATATAAATAAAAGTATATATATAAATATAAGTTTATATATTTACATACTATATCATTACATTTGTGGGTTCAAATATGTTATCATCCCACCGTTATCGTATATACTAGAAATTTTTATTTTACCTTGAAATGAATTATGCAGTGAGTTCCCAAGCTGGGCATATAAAAAGCACTAAAAACACCTTGTTTTACACTTTAAAGCAGTCTGGGATCTGCATAAAATCATCTGTTGAATGGTACCTAAAGCTATCCACCACCTGGGTCCTTTCGAAAACAGCTGGTTGTGCTTTTACTCTTTTATTGATTTCAAATTTGAGTGGCTGTGTTATGTAGGTGTAAATTACGTTGTTGTTTTCATTCAGCAACGCATCGACAAAAGGTCTCAAGGTCTCTCTTGTAATGGACACTGTTCCTACTTGCGGCCGAATGGTGATTAGCTCTATAACGACACAACTGGCCAGGGGAAAATTTGAATCCCGCCTTCCTTTCATCAAATTCGACGGCGTAATTCAAATAAGTCCACACGATGTATATAGAAATCTGTAACATTTGCCCAACACTTTTCCTAAAAACGTAATATTTTTGTTATATTTTGATATTTTACGAGAGTGATTAAAAGAAATATTAAACATTTTTGAAACTGTGTCATTGCGTTATTAATACATCATTGGAAAATAATATGTTTACCATGAAATGGACGAACCATGGAAAAAACGTGGCATTACATACAAAACTATTGTTATAAGTGTCCTGAATGCTTAAGCGTATTTTTCGGGCTTTTTTTTGGTCCAGCATTATAAATAAAATGTTTTATATAAACAATATTCTACATTTTTCCCTAACAAAGTGTTTTCTTCCTTTTTCGTGTGGTCATTGCTCTATGAATATAGTACGTAATAAACCTTATCATAGTTTATTTATGCATATTTAACGAAAAATGGTGTTTTTTAAGAATATTATGAGGTTAATTACTATTTTCATCGTGTAAAATAGTGCCACCTTAAATTTTAACCATAAGGACTTATTCCCCACAGTTGATACGATCTTGACGGTACTGCGATAACCAGTTTCAGACTGCAGCTGATTTACATTAAAAAATACTTACCACGCCCAAGTAAATGAGCATTTATAAAATTTAAAAATTCTATTTCAATACATTTTATAGATTTTCAGCGATAGAACTCACATTCAGAGGGACGGTTAAAGAGATATTTAACACGTCCCTGTATAAAATCAGTTGAAATGGGAAAAGAATGCTGGGATAAGGAGAATGTAATCGTAGGAAACTGATCTCGATAAGATGGGTTGGATATCCGGAGTGAGGATATTACTCATTGGGTTAAGAAAAAATAGGCAGTACCGATTCATGAACTTCCGATTGACTGAAAGAAAACCACTTCTTTCTTCTATTTCAAGGACATCGGAGAATGCGAACGGCCACCAACTGCTTTCTGGTCAACCTGAGCGTTTCGGATCTCCTCCTCTCCATCCTGAACTGCGCCTTCAACTTGGTCTTCATGCTGGACGGGGACTGGCCCTTCGGCGCCGTCTACTGCTCATTCTCCAACTTCGTGGCAAACTGCAGCGTAGCAGCCTCCGTGTTTTCATTAACAGCCATCGCAGTGGATAGGTGAGTTGGAAATATGAGATGGAGACTCATCCGTGTCACGACTGCCAAGCAATGATGAGACACTTTACTTCAACGCCAAGTAATGAGGAAAAACTTTGTATCCAACGCATTACAATCGAAGTAAGATTATATATATTCTAAAGAACTCAAAAAATTTACTGAGATCATGATCGAAATTATTATTATGATCAAATTCACTTCGGATGTCGTCACTTGGTAAAATTCCATATTGACATAAATAAAAAATAATTTTTTTTTTAGTTTTAGTTGGATGTAGTCCCACAGAATCATTTTACACGGCCGGATTCCACAGATTACTGTCATCATCTGGTGTAAAAACCGTTGGAAGAGAAAGTTTTAATTGTCAGAGATGAGGAGGGGTGGTGGGAGAGGAAAAATTAAATTGTTACAATTTAATCGTTTAATTTAATTTAATAACTAAAACAATTGTAACAATTTAACTGTGCCAGGCCCACCACCTCTCTTCCCCTCCCCTCGCACTCTGATATTTAAAGCTTGCTCTTCCAGTTTTTTACACCAGATGATGACAGTAATCTGTGGAAACAGGTCGTGTAAAATAATTCTGTGGAAATACATCCAACCAAATGGGAATAATGAGAATAAAATACTACAGTATAAGTTCAACCAAAACTAAAAAATTTTTATTTATGCTATTAATGTGGTCTTATTAATGCATTAATGTGATGTATAGATATCAGGTGTCACAGGAGATAATATCACATGTACCTACTGTCATATATAATTCATACGTTCTTTCATAACATATCATAAGTTCTTTCACAACTTCTCAAAAAGGGTCAGGCTAATAGGATAATAGGCATTGCTTTACTTGTCTGGGGAACATTGAAAAAACCGGAAAGCACATAAAAGAAATGAAAGCGATATAGAAAAGTTTTAAAATGCAAAATAAACTGAAACTTTTCCCATAAGGCGATCGCAAAAAAAAAATTATTTCGGAGAGAAATATCAATTTTTTTTAGTAGGATCCAAAAAACCCGGCCATGTGGAGGTTCACTATTTGTGATGGTTGTATACAGCAGTCAAGTGTTCTGTATTTCGGATATTCTTCAAACCTCTTGCTCCCATCATTTACTTTATTGCTCCTTGATATGGATCGTATTTCCGTTTCGAGTTCAACATTTTTCTCTCTGTATCCGTACTTACGTATACCTGTAAGAATGCCTTCCATGCCTAGTCAATTTTTCTTATCACCTCCTTCTAGCTTCTTCAATCATTGCGTTATTCCTTTCCAAGTAGCAAGACTCTTCCCCGGCGCGATTGATTCCTTCATTAGCTTCAGTTGACAATTGTTTTCCATACTGCGGCTGACTTCGCACCAATACTTTTCATTGGTTATAGTTCATACATTCATTGCACCCTTCTATGGGTTCCTCTTTCCATGCATGATAATGCCCTTGTTCGATATTCTTTCTTGTCTGACACTAATGAGTTGTTATATGCAAATCGCTTCTCCATGCACACCTACACCCATTTCAGATTTTATTTGATTAAATTAATTGTCTTATCTATGTAAAGAATGGAGATCAGTGGCGATAGTGAGCATTCCTATATTAACAAAGTTCACTGTATAGCCCGTCACTTGGTGGAATTCCATGATAGAATGATAGTTTTTTAATAACTATTATATTTCCACAATTCGTTTATTAAAAAAAACATTATTCCTCTATTAGTTCTTTCTTATTTCTTGCTTCTTATCTGCTCTTGCCAAGTCTTATCACTGTTGTCTCATCTCCGTTTAAAGCATGTACTTTTCCTCTCCCATATCCCTTATGTTTCGCAGCTGTTGATGTCAGACTGTTAAAAGTTTTATTTTCACGTCCACGAATGAAATAAACGGTAGATGATATTTTTACAATCTCGTCTCCAAGATCAGAGTTTTTGTAAGGATCGCTTCCCTTGTCGCTCTACGTCTTTGAAGTCCAAACTTGTCTTTCGTGAATTACTCTTCTACTTTCCTATAAATTCTTCCATACATTATTCATGCCAGAATTTTCGGTGCTATACTCTTCAAGCAGAGCGTGTGGGAGTTTTCTCATCTGTCTGTTTCTTTTACTTGTTGGTACAGGGATGATTATATTTTTCTTAAAATTCATATTTATTTCTCGTATTTATTTTCATACTTATATTCCTAAACCTTTCTCTTGTTGATAACATTGTTAATCCTGCTGTGTTTGAACGAACGATGTTGTTAGCAATAAATAATTATGCCTGTGTGATCATTTGAATGCATGCTTTGTGCCAGTTCACCCCCTGCCACAGGCCTTTGTGGTTACTTGCGGGGTATTTCGTAGATGAAACCTTTGTATGGCTCCTAACCTTCGAGCTATCTTGCATGGGTGGCCATGGCTAGTACAATCATACTTTCTTTTGAAAGAATAGTTTCAGGGGTCAAAATTGTAGATAAATGAAGTTAAATATATTGGAAATATTTGGAATTAAATGAATATTGTAGAAAAGTAACTGAAGGAGAAGTTAGAAAATCAATATAATAATGCGGTAAAAATATAAAATATTATAAACAAGGATGTAGGTGAAAATAGGATTGTGCTCTTTACTGAAGTGGTTCACAGTTATTCAAAAGTAATGAATAGTTTTCTAAATTAGCATATTAATTTTTAAATTGTAAATCTAATTATGAATTGAGCGAAGCCACAGGAAACTTTTAGTAGACTAGGCAGTCAAAAACCTACATTAGGTAGAAAAGAAAGGTTTTTATGGTTCTCTGTAGATCAGAAGAAGTTTGTGTAGGGAACTGGAAAATTAAATCAACTTGTCTTCTAATAACATTAAATCCTGTAATACAGGACATAACGTCATAGATTTTGTACTATATTAAAAAATTGTCGAATATTATCTACTTCTTTATTTCTTCTATCACTACTTCTTTCTGTCATGATTTAAAATTCTTGAAATGGTTCTATTGTGTCTTGACCTTCCTATTTATTTTTCTACCTGTTTAGCATTTCAACATCAATATTTTCTCATTCCTTTTCCCTTCCTTCTCATATATTAACCTTCATTTTTTGACTTAACCTCGGGGAATTTACATTTAACATCTACGTCCAGATATTAATTCGTTTTCATCTTTTTCCCACGAATACTAGTCCTTTGGGCCACTAATTAATTTAACAACTTCATTTAAATACCATGAAACCAATGTTTTTAGTCGAACTGAACGTTAATTCATCACTTCTTAAATTAAAAATTCTTGTCAGTATTTCGGTTGAAATGGCATAATAAATAGTTAACGGAATAATTCATTGCTATCTCCTAGATAATATAGAAAACTGAATATTTTAGCTCTTTTTTGAGAGTGGCTAATATTTCAGCTCTATAATGACATGTTCTCTTTCAATAGAAATTCGATATCAATTCGTTCTCTGCAACAAATAATAAACCCTAAGTGACGTTCACCAATAATTCCCACGCACATTAAAGAGCAATAAGTGCCTCTTATGCAATGATTATGTACATGAGTTGCTTTTTGTCTACGGTCACACCTGGAAGGCCGACTGTCACCCTTTTTCCATGACTGAACGCATGCATCACTAGAAGTTAAAAGTCACTATAAAAGCAAAGGCAATATGAAAAATTACTTCTCTAAACGACATAAAAATGAGTTTAAAAAATAATTTTACATATAACTATAGATTTTATTTGTTTAAGTTTCATTTCACAAGAATAGACGTCTCTCGAATATATAAAACCAGTATTCAACACTAGCGTCGGTTAGATGAGTGAGGCACCTAGTTTTAACCCAAGTTCGGAGACGTAAAAGGAACTTGAACCCGAGTTTCCCGTTCTGTAGACAAGCTCTGTGCCCACTGGGCTATCATGACCTCTCTCTCTCTCGAATATCATAGACGAAAGTTACTCAACCAGTGTTCAAAGAACACAATTTATGTCCAGAGAAACAATTTTCAAATGGCTTTTACTCGATTAGCCTCCGAGTCAATTCATTTACCCCTGGGGCTTAAATGTTTGTTTTCAATGAATCACGGGTATCATCGAATTGATAATGGCGCCTTCACGTGTGCACTCAAAAGGGAGAGATGCTTTAAGCGTTAGCGCTACATCGACATCCTACACCTCATTAGGTTCCCTTTATTCTCACTCTCAGACGGCTATGGGAGCATGTTAATATGAATTCCATCGACGCGGCACCGGCGACCATCAGGGCGTTCCAAACGGTAGATGCACCCTGCTGACGGAGACCAGAATTTGTGAGGGCTTAACCTACGACCTCTACTTTCTCCCCTTCACGGGGTCGCAGGGTCGTTAGGCGACATTCACCGCAGCGTTGGATGTCACCTAACAGAGAGAAATCGCTTTGCCAAGGTCAATAGCGCTCAGACAAATATATGTACTCACTCAACCCCAGCTCCTGGATAATAACACCCAAATTCGACTGGCACGTACATTCTTAATTGCAAAAGATACTCATTCGGGGAACAGAACTATGTATTGGGTTCTTGAAAATTCTTGAAAATTTCAGAGGCGTACTGCCATTCCGTTTCTTTTCTGATGCGCTGAGAATTCGATACTAACCGGCCCTGTAGCTTAAGACTCTTGGATTCCATCTCTCTAAAGAAAAATGGTACTGGACTCACAAACCTTTAATGTTTATGGATTTTGGATAATTCTTCTCTAAGTCCGTTCGTTAAATCTCTGAATTTCCCGGCATGACGATATCGTTTCGCGCCAAGACTCGGCAAAACCAATAAATGGCCCCGGAAAATTCAAATCCGAGGGGGAGTTCGTAATGCAGGGTCTTGGGAGCAGATGGCGCGCATTACCAACGCAGATAATCACGGGGACCTGGAGATTATGGACGTGAGTTATATGGCACTGCAAACACTTTCAATGCTCGTAATCGTATTCAGAATCCAAATTCAAATCGTCATATTGTCTATCGTTAATGCAGTGCTATTCCAATTTTACGAAATACGAGGGGCTGTAATATTTAACATAATAGGGCTGTAATTTCTAATATAAACCCGAACGATAACCATTCGACTGTGTTTCGTAATAATCTTCCCTCTAATCATGTGTAAAATTCCTTGTCATCTACGAACAAAAACACGAATTGAATGTGGATTTATAAACAATTAACTCGGTGTGACCTCCCATTAAAAGCCGATCACAATCTTTAGAAAGGTATATACCTACCCTCCACATTGGATTATGTGGAAGTGCACAATTATGTACGAAGGCTGTTCAATGAAAAATTTTATGCCAGTGATTCATTGATCAATTTTAAAATTTTTATATTTTTAGATTAATATGTGATATATATATATATATTATATGTAGCAAGATTTTTATTTGAAAGAATTTAGTATTGCGTCATGGGTAGTTGTTGGAAGATGAAACGTGATCTATTCACCTGTGGCATTCGAGAGCTATATGCTCCATTGAAATTATTCTTTAAAATCATCAGCCATGGCCTAAGTAATAAATAAATGAATCTAATTCAATTAAATTTGTCACAAATGTACATTATGCATCCCTTTAGCAACTTACTATAAAGTTGTATATTTTTTACGCAACACATTATGGTATTGAAAATTATGACCACACTTTATTGAAGAACCTTTGAGATGATTCATGTTCTTACAAACATTGAGTCATTTCCAAATATTCCCGCACAACATGAAAAAAACACCTTTTAACCTTAATTTTCGTTTTCTTACCTATTAATTATCTCCCACCCAAAAAAGTCTTAAATATCTCCATGTCTACTAGTATCTACTAGTAACGTATTAGAAAACTAAATTTTTCAAAATAAATTAAGTGGAAAAATTATTATAAACACTCTATTGGGCAGCCCTTTTACCTATGTCACTTCAATATTATTGTAGTGTATTTAGAATATCTCATTAAACTCGTTAATTACGTTTCTTCAAGGTATTATTTGAATGCTCTTTTGGTTAAACTCAAATATAGTATGTATAAAGGAAAAATCACATAAATTTAACTTTATATAAATGGAGAACTCGATAGCTACTGTTCTATTAAATCGACTTTACGTTAACCATTAGGACTCTATTTAATTCTTAGTCACATTTGCTCAGCCTTGTTGTAATATTTACGTATCAATATGAATGAAAACTCTCACGGAATACTCTTCCCTATCTTTTGCTTAATATCATGTTTGTAGTGATATGGGTTATTGTTTTAATAGTCAAAAGATTCATAAATGATGTCGTATTTGCCAATGAGGCAAAATCAAGGCCGCAAGAATCCATCATTGAGGTTGTCATCCGGACCAGACCAAGGACTCTAAAGTATGTCGATCCCATCTTCTTCGGATCGGCCATTAAGATACTTCTGAAGAAAATGAAAGTATTTTCGGGATAAACAAAAAACATTTCTTTGGAGCTTGTTAAGATACTAAGACATACAAAATGATTTTTTTAGAACTATAGTCCAAGAAAAATTGGCACTGGAGATCACTTATTAATTTCTTGAGTTAATCCTTCCACGGACCTTTATTTGGACTGATTGTTCGTGAAGTTAAATTGGAGTAACATGGTCATGAGTAATGGAACTAGAAAAGAGCTCTTAAGACTCCAGGAGTTCGTTTTTAAAGAGTTTTACCTCCTGTCCTATGAGTATCTTATTATTTAATTCCGTCTATCTAATCCGTCAATACAAATACTTGTATTTAATAGAATTAGTGGGTTAAGAAATAAATGTGTTAATTGAGACACACGCATTTCATTTACGTCATCATTTTATGCGGATTTAGGAACTTTGTTTCGAAAATTTTGCGACCAACGAAAATATCAACGTTCCTAAATTTTTAGTTCCCATTTATGTAACCTTATTAAAGAATTTTTATGCAAAAGTTTATGGTTAAAAAACTATTTTGGATTCTTCCGTTAGGAGTCAATAAGCAATTATTTCAGATATCGTTTGTCTTATTTGTTCCTTTTCGATTTCTCCCTAAACATTACGGGTCAGTAGGGCTGAGAAAAAATGCCCTGTTTTTACAAAACTGTTTGATGAATCCTTTATACCGATTTACATACAAAGAATATATTATCGACAACAATAAAAGATGTTAGTTTTTCTTGGATGTATTTCCACAGAATTATTTAGCACGACCGGTTTCGACGGATTATCGTCATCATCTGGTGATCTCACTTAACTGATAAGTTTTCTATTATGCGTGGAATAATATGTTCTGTCTAAATATTTGACTCAAATATGAATTAACATTATTTACATTTGTTATAAATATTCATACACATACAGTGTGCGCACGTAAATTCATTATTTACGTATCAATGTGAATGAAAACTAAATTGACATTTCAAACAATACATGTTTCTATTCCTCACCTAAAATTTGCAACACTTTATTCTTCAGTAATTTCAAAAGGAAATATGCCAGAGTTGCAGAGTAGCTGAATAACTGCATTTGCATTCAATCCGGATCTCACTGTAATCGTGATCAAATACGCCATAATCAACTATCTCATCCGTAGGTAACTAATCGATCGTATTTGTCTTGGAGTGTGCAATCTATATCCCGCAGACCGGATGTGCCTACCCTAGGGATTAATTCTGGGACCCTGGTTTTCGACGGTCAGTCCTTAGGCGAATAGTCCATCAATACGTAATTCACCACGAGATTGTTGTCGTGGTCACTGATATGATTTATATGATGTATGATTGCTTGTATTATAATCATCACAATATGGTAGTTACAATATAAGTGTAATGGT
>WURS02046077.1:0-11111 GCA_011762765.2 Rhinocypha anisoptera | reverse complement strand
TGGAAGGGGTACTCAGAGGCAATGGGTTGTTGAAGGTTGTAATAGAGGGTAGAATGTTGGGTAAGCGGGGTAGGGGTGGGAAGAGAAAAGGGATTTTGGTCATAATGATGGGGGGTAGAAAGTATGCAGATTTGAAGAGGGATTATAGTTATGTGTAATGCGGCCAACCTAAGCTAATGCTTCCTTAATTGGTAGATTACCCTTAATCATCCTTTGTCATTAATCGATTTTAAAATCAGTAACCTGAGAGATAATTCAATATTATACTTTACATATATATACTCTAGGCCCTACCACAAACTTATCGTCAACATAACAAAAAAATGCTTAGGGCAGAGAGGGGCTATATTCAGGGCTTTTTTCTCGAAATCCTCCATAAAGAAATTAGATATTGTGGGGAATAAGGGAAAACCCATTGCGACCCCATCAGATTGCTGGAAATTTTTCCGTCATATAAGAAATAATTCGACGTTATAACGTGGCGAAATAAAATTACAGTGTGCACATCAAACTTGCTGTCCAAGAGGCTTAAGGCCTCGGTCAAGGCTACACGAGTGAATAGGGAAACAACATCAAGGCTCATCAAAATGGGGAAACCTTAGGGCTTCTCCGAGGAAAATTTGTGAGGAAATTGCATAGGAAAATTTCCATCAGGGTAGCCTTAATACGATTCCCATCCCCCTAATGGTGCCGTTCTTCCTCCTACACTTTCTTCTACAAACATTCTACCATTCCACACACATGACCACTGTCGACAGTCTGTGTCGAGGGAAAAAATTTCTGGTTTTTTTTTCATTAGTGTCCTTCTTAAATTCTGGCGAGTGACCTCGTGTCATCGTCTAGATGGCTCCCGAGGGAGTCTGGCACCGGGGCGACCACTCGAATAATTATTCTATTAATAGTCTATAATTGGCCGAAACGATATCTTAAAAATATGTGTTGATTTCCGTTTAGTGATCGTTAAACTCCGCTGCCGATTATATTTTCGCTTTAACAGAACGAAAATAAAATATTTCATTGCCGTTATTAGGACAAGAGACACATTCTACTTCTACTTCTAAGGATCACCCTGCATGCCGCCGCAAGGGCGTGTTAGCCACCACCAAACATTCATATGCACTCCCAAATACAAATGTTAATAGACGCATCGCACTCAGAAAAAAGCAACCCGCATGCAAAATTAAATAGCAGAACATCATCTACAACATGCGGGACAATGTTAGACTTCTCGCTACAAACATGCATAAAAACAACTACAAATGCCGTCACAACTTGAAAGGTCCAAACGGGAGCTCTTCCCTATCTAAATTACTAAAGTACTTTCACGTGTGACTAACTCCTTTAGCTACTTTGAATATTGGCAGAATATGTTGTACCTAAGCATTAATTTGGATCCAAAGCCACCAAGGAATCATGTGTTCCACAAAGTGAAAAAGATTTTAAAATTCGAAAAGGGAAAAAATGAAAAACAGGGTATTAAAAATGTTGTGGGACTAATAATGATCCATACCTTCACTAAGTCTCTCGACATAACTCGACTTAACTGACCGATAAATGGAAAAAGCCTATTTTCACCAATCGGCGCATGAAATATTGCCGGTTGATGCGTAATAATATACTTTTTCACTGAAAAAGGAAGAGAAAATTGACAACAGTTTTCTCCGATTTTTCCAATAGTGTCTCCGGCTCAGTTTTCCATAACAATAGAAGAACAAATTTTATTCTTCTGCATCATAGATTGTTCCTTTATCTGTGAATTCCGACATTTTCCGCACACATTTTTTCCATGGAATTATTGCATTTAGAGCAACAGCTAAAGTCGTGTCTCTCGTTCTTTTCTGCGCGGTTCGTTCTTCGATGTTCTTTTTGCCACGTTGCAGAAAGACACGATATCTATAAAGAGGATTAAAAACGGACGAAAATTAAATATGATCCATCCAATATTGCAATTTCTATGCTTGGACTCTTCAAGTTTTGCCGGTTTATAGAATAGAGGGTGTGGAAGAGAGGGATGAGAGAGAGACAGACAGAATTTTGGATTAGCAGAGTGAATAATCCGCGGATCAAATTTTATTTTAACTTTCATTTTCAACCAAAATGTCACCAGTTGACCATGGTCAATAAATAGCAATTATAGCCTCAGAAATGTCAATAAAAATCAATAACTAATCCGTCCTGAAACTTTTCATTTAAATATTATTTTCTCGTTCATACCATAAAGAAATGCTTTACATTGGTGTAAATTTTGACTACATGCGTCCACCCGGTTACGAGAGAAAGATGTTTTACACTTTTTACGAAAACTTCTTTTGTATTAATTTCAAGAGCATAAGAATTTTCAAATGTATTGGTAAAAGAAGTAATCCAGGTAATGTCAAATTTAGGTGTCAACATGGTTAACTTTATTATTTTTATGACTTACAATATGGCTCCATTGTGTTTTTTAAGAAGTTTTAAAATGTCGGTTTTGGGTCGGAAGGCGAAAAAATGTGCAATTTACTTGTTTATGCCTTAATACCATGTCAACAAATGCTATCAAAATTTTTGAATTATGCCAAACAAAGTGTAATGTAACAAACTAAAATGTTGTACCAATTATATATAGTTTATATAGTTTGGTTGGTTCGTTTTCTTTTAACAGATGTTTATACTCGATTATTCATAATTTTTAGTCCAACAGAAGATATGATTTCCATCGGTGTGCCTCCCACACAAGTTATTGAGGAAAGATTATTCTCAGGACTCAAATTTATTCTCAATAGCCTTAGACCATCTCTCTCAAGCACAGGAACTGAAGATATTCTCTCCTTCTAAGAACCAATGGTCTCTATCAACCAAAGATCTCAAATATTAAAAATCGATCTTATTATGGTGCTCAGTAGATAAGAGATATTGGAATTTTTTTTAAATTTTAAAGTGCTTGGATGACATTAAAAACAAGTCAGTTTTTTAAGGCAAACAATAAATGACAATGATATATAATAAATGTAAAAAAATTTACCTCTTGAGCTAAGCAGTTGTTTTTCTTTCTGGCCCACCCTATCTAAAGAGAAAATTTCTTCAAATGTACCCATTCATGAGGGAGTTTTGAACACGATTAATTTTTCTTTTTAGTGCAGATGAGGGCAAAAAAAGAATAAGCACTATGAACATTTCATACCTCATAAAATCTTTCTTGCACTAACTGTTTATCTGAAAAATCAATGGTCATTAAGTTGTTGGCTGTTGGTATTATTTAACTGAAGGCATGATAAAAGTTAAGCTAGTACTACATAGTTGACAATGAATGTGGTTTATAAAATCTAACATCTTTTCCTTCAACCTGAATGAATTATCAACCAAACAATGAAATATTTAAAAATAAGTGCACTAAAATAAAATGTAATTGCATTTCACATTGTCATTACAACTCACCCTGGTGCCCTATAAATGACACTCTCAAAAATAGAAAAGGATGTATTTTATGAAGACTTTTGTACAGTGTTCAAATAAAAATTCTACTTGTAGGCAGTTTTCAAGATGAACTTTACTCATCAGAATAATTTTAATTTGAAAACCTACATCGAATTCTTACAGCCTTTCTTACTCCCTATTCCTTTCTTCATCCTTGCTGCTTCTCTAACATCATCACATCACATCACTGCTGCTTGATATCTGTAAAGTGTATGATAAATTTTCTTTATATATTCATATGGAGCATGCCAATCGTTAGAAAAGTGACATGAACCATTAGAAAAATAGAACTCCAAAAAAGAAAGATAGAAGCCTTCAAAACTGTTGGAGGAGAATACTGAAGATCAGGTTCACAGATAGAGTTAGAAATAAGGAAGTGGACAGATGTATGGAAGGACATAAGTCAATTTGGAGTATGACAAGACAAAGAAGAACAAGGTGGATAGGAGACACCCTGAGGCATAATGAATTCATGAAGACTATAATATAAGGAAAAATAGAAGGCAAGACCCAAAGAGGAAGTCGAGGTGTTAATGTTAATAGGGCAGATTATAAGAGATGCTAAAAAGAAGAATTACCAAGGGATAAGAGAGTTAGAACTAGATAGGAAAGGTACAGTCCACCAATCTGTGGACTGAAGTTCTAAAGATGATGGTGAAACAACAAATATAAATCTAATAATAGAAAACGTAAATGAACAAATGGAGCACATGCATGCATACCTAAGTTTGAAAAAGAAAGTTCAGTGCATTTCATTATTGTTCATTGGGGAAACTTCAATTATACACTCAGTATTTTACCTGCACTAAAGAACCTTCACCTTCTCAATAGTATAGTTTGCCCAGTGAGAAGTACCATGGATTAGATAAAATTCTCATCCTTAACAACCCTCATGAGAGTCTCTCTCTGAAATTGTACATACTTAATTAAACTTGTATTCATTTTCAATAATTTGATGTGTGGAGAAGAAATACATCATTTGTGATGGATGCAAGCCCAAGAAAATTACTTTTTGTGGTATCATATGCTGTGGGGAAAGTCAAGAGTATACGTACACTCTTGCTGTTTATGTAAGCACAGTTTCATTTTACAGAATAAAAGGCTATATCATGTAATGTAGACAAGCGAATGATACCTTCCTTTAGACATTGAAAGGAAAATGAACACTCCAGTAAAAGCATATAAGAAGTATGTGCATGGGGTCTTAGAAGACCCCAATAAAGTTAAATAATTTTTACAAGTAGCATATGGAATATTATATCAGTATTTTTTAATTTGAATCTTCGGGTAAGTGTTTTAGGAGGGTACTAAAAAAATCAGCTTCCAAAACAATTTAATAAATAAAATACAGCAGTTATAAAAGCCCTGGGTGCTTTAAAGATCCTAATCACATACTTAAGGGATATGAAATACCTACCTTGGCTCTATCATCCTACTTTGGTCACCCTCATACTTAATGCTACCTTCTGATTTCTATTACTTTTTCCTCAATATATTCCAGTGAAAGCTTCTAGATATTTTTTCTGTAGGAATTTCAACAGAAATAAAGAGGAAATACTTTCAGAAATTAGTAGATAGCCATTAAACAAGGGTAACTGAAGGAGAAGAGGAGAATAAAGGAGGCAAGTCTTAAAGATAGGATAACAAGAAAGTAAAGTAATTGGAACAGTAAACCATAAGAGAATTAAAAATCCATGAGTTTTGGAGGAGATGTTTTGGTAGATGACAGAATGCAAGAAGAGGAAAAACATCAGTATGAAGGATGGGAGAAGGAAATGGCAAGAGGCAATTAATAAACTGAGGCGAGGGACTAATGAGTCCAAGGAGGAGGCATGGTGGAAATAGCAGCACAAGTGCATGGAAAATTTATAGAGGAAGAAAAACTGGGGCATAATATATGGCATAAACTGGGGCATAATAACTGGGGCATAAAAACTGGGGCCTTGCCATGAAATATAAAATATGATCCTGACTGTAAACAATGCTGGATGTCCAATAGCACAGGAAGAAACTATAAGAGTATGAGGAGGAATTTAAAGATAATAGACACACTTAGATTCAGAGAGGAAAAATGAAGTAGATGAGTATAATGTATGCCCATAGATATTAGATGGTGTTGAATGGTATGCCAACAGAATTACTCAAGGGCATAGGAAAAGGAGGAAGGAAAAGCTTTTATGAGTTGATTTTAAGAATATCATAATGTAGGAAGATGGCCAGAAGATTTCATTGAGTCAATATATTAATTTCAAAGTCAAAGAAAACAAAAGTAGAATGTGAGGACTAGAGTACAATTTCTGTGATCTTAAATGCATCATCCATAAGAGATAGGAGAAAAGGGGCAAACAAAGCCCTAGAAAAAGATTAGTTCATCTTTTGGAAAGATAGACGATTCCATCATGATCCATCCAGATGCCATCACTATGACTGTCTCATCAAATCATACGATTTGATGAGACAGTCATATTGATGGCATTACTTCAAGGTATTGTTTCAAGCCTGGTCAGCACTAATAGACTCTTCCGACCAGGAGGAAGGGTATACAAGGATGGGAATGGAAGGGTAGAAGGAAGTTTAGGCTCATAAGAACCTCTAAAAATATGTTTCAACTAGTGAAACTACATTGATCAAACAAAGTATAGAATATAATAAGGATACTTTGGCATCTTTTGCAAGATTTTATAAAATGTATAGAAAAGTATAACGGCCAAAACTGATGAATGGAATTTTTCCAAATAATAGGAGTGGATTAAAAGGATAGGTGTCTCTTCAGAAACCTTTATATGACTCAGATCACACAAGCAAAATTAGCAGCCAGAGAGTCTGTAAGGGCACAATTAGGCATGGTAACAGGGGCTGTCACCTGTTCTTTCTAAATTGTACTCAGAAGGCATGGTAAAAGAGGTATGTGAAGCAGTGAAATGAGGTATAAAAGTAGGTGAGGAACTCATCCAGTTATTCAGATTCACAGATATCCAAGCTCTCCTCAGTCAAAGGATTGCAGACCCAGATGAGCATACTGCAGTAATAATGAGAGAAGTTTTGGTGTAATGATTGGATTCAATAAAATAAAAGTAATGAGATTATTGAAAGGATAAGGATAAGCTAAATATAATTAGTTCCAATGAGGGCATAAATTGGAACAAATAGAAAAGTATGAATGTGTAGCTTTATGCAGCAAAATCCACGAAAAGACAAAGATATCAGAAGAAGAATTGAATTATCAAAAGATGCTTTTATGATATGGACCTTAAGGAAAGAGTTGAAGAAAATATTAGTGAAAATCCTCATATGGAGCATAACCTCAAATAAGAAACCTGGTCCATGAGGAAGGATGATGAGCATTGATCGGAGGTTTTTTAGAAGTGGGTTTGGCAATGGATGGGGAAGGTGAGATGGATAGAAAGGAAAGCCAATGAAGTGCTAAGAATGGTAGGGGAGGAGAGGTAATTGCTGAGTAAAATATGATGAAGGCAGGATAGGTGGTTGGAAGAGATACCCTTAGGTAATATGTTATTGAGGACAGTAATGGAGAGTACAATATTGGGTAAGCAAGGTAGAGGTAGGAAGGGAGTGGTTAATGGAGTTATAGATAAAATGGTAGCTGGTATGAATTACACAGAGTTGATTTTTTTTAGGGTAATCCATGTAATTAACCCCTAGACTGCAGAATATATAGACCAACGTTTTGGCGTGCGACTGCTGAGAATATGTATATGTACATATGATCGCTGCCAAATTTGATGGCCCATCCTTTCCAAAAAGTTTCCAATGGTCACACTTTCCTATTGTTCCGTAATGGGGCAATCCTTTAAAGGGCCGTTTATGAAAGTTCACGACCCTCGGGCAAGTTTGAAAAATTCATTTCGTCCACTGAGATTTGGGAAATTCTCTTCTAACCCACCCTCGTCATTTCCCTTAGTTATCTCAGAGTTTCGGTTGAATATTCATTGTAAATGAAAGTATTTATGTCTGTTTGGCAGCAAAGTAATCAGAAATTATCAAGAAAAATAAATATGGAATTCATTTTTCGATAATTTCCTGAATGAAATACATTGGCTATAGTCAATTGTATCTACAATGCCCCCCTTGGAGGGAACTGGGCTAAGCAGTCAATAAGGGTTGTCCCGGGTCTGCCACCTAACAAACCTTTGTCGGAAACAGAAGGAAAGAGTGTGCCGCAGCTACTTTTCTCCTGCATAGAACCGTCATGGAAGAACAAGGCATCCGCAGCTGAGGGGTTAAACCAATCTTCAGGTTGCAAACTTAAGATGCTGATTGCTAAAAGAGGCTGAACACTGTCCTGGTCAATTGTACTTCCTTTATTTGGTTACTTTTCATTCATTCCTGTGAGAAATATTAAGTTTTGAAGGGGTTGTCAGGTGATATAGTAAGTTTGGTGGAGAACTACTTTGTATAAACCAATCTTTGAATTGCAGACATAGGATGATGATCAATGAGGCTGAACACCATCCATTTATGCCCTCTTTATTTGAATATGATTCATTCATTTTTGGAAATAATAATTGAAGAAGTACTCCAATTATAGTAAGAGGGAAACTGATAGGACAGATGTGAAGGCATGTTAGTTTGTGAAAACTGCACATGAAAGGATCTTTGATGGGAGAAAAAGGTACAGGAGAAGGATGTTAAATAGTAAGGAACTATGAAGGTATGAAGAGTTTGGTATTTGAATTTTTGAGAAAATGTATAATAAAAGTCTGAAGAGGTGGATGGAAGAGATTCTCAGGGCCAAACATATTTTAAGTCTGTAAAGGAGGGAGAATAGATATTTTAATTTAGAATGGTGGCTGGTTGTTATTTTGCTAAATTGAATTTGGGGCTTGTAAGCTTTACCTAATACCAGTTGAGGTAGGGTTTTCCTTAACACCATGTTCATGAAAACCATAAGTTATCCAGTAGAATACCCTTCATCATTCAATATAATTGTATAAATACATTTAAATTTATATTTATCTTTAATAAAAAGGCATAATTTATCAAATGAAATTAGAATTGGAATCACTTTTTTGGAATTTTAGTGTGGTATCCATTTGATTTTGGAAATATTTCCAATTATTACATTGTTAATGAATTTAACTCATTTATAAAACATCAATTCCATTATGACATTTTTTATATCCTGAAATGTCTCAAGTGATATAATTACATAAGCCATTGGATGTTTTAAAATACAGTTACACTCTACCTAATTAAATTTTTAGATTTTGGAAATGTCTTTTTCCATATGACGAATTGACCTCACTTAATATTATTAAAGAATAAAAGGGATAAATGGATAATAGATATCTACCAAATGATGTGGTATTAACTGTATTTTTCTCATATAAGAATACTATTACACATAAGTCATACATATAAAAATGGTATGCAACAGGCATTCTGTGATACACATCTTTTATCATAACCAATAACAATTTGCTTAAAGAATAGGACATTCATATGATAGTAATGAACTCATTTATGATGAGTGCTGTTGTCACTACCAGTTAAATGATTTATTTACATAATAATGTAACACCTAAAAAGTTATATTCTCTCAACTATTAATTAATCATTCCAAATTATATATAATCATTGTTCAACATAATCAAATGTATTTTCTATCATCTCTAAGACATGAGTGTACCTTCTGATATTCAAAGAAGGCTCTTAAGTACAGAGGCATCTATACCATATCAGGTGTCTAATGCACATTCCTGTACGTCCAGATGTTGAACAGTGTCTATTGCATCCAGCAACAGTTGGGCACCCAAATCCATTTTTGTCAAATAAATTGTATGGCATTGGTGCAACTGCTGCAACTTCAGTCACATCACCATCGTACGGAAGTGGAAAGTCGGGATGGAAATCTGTGGATAGAATAAATCAATTATGACAAATTCAAGTTACTCAGTTATGAAAAAACCTATGTAAATTAACAGTAATGCCCAGTGCTCAGAATATTCCAATCAGACACTTTATCAAAGAAACGATTTCAAGTTATGAACTGTTTCCAATGATTTCCATATTGCTGTCATTTTATGTTAAAAAATTGTGTTTCTAATGAAGCACTAGACTAGTCATACTGAAATAGGACATTGGTAAAATTTCAATTATGAACTAAAGTAGATCTACTAAAAACTTTTTGTAATGATTGGCCATCCCTTTGGTTTTTCCATTGATACTCATCATAGCATGAACATAAATTAGAAAACATAGAAATTCATTTGAACTAAATAGAATTTTAATACCTTCCTTCAAGAAGTATAGATCATTTTAATAGCAAACTTGAAAATATTTCTATCAACAAATTCACAGCAGCAAATGACTTTATTTTTAATATATTTCATTGCTACCTGATTGGGAAAATACCTGATTAGTTACATCTTTGCGATTACATCATTTGACCTCAGAGATCTAATAAGGATCCTTGCAAGGCAAAGGTAGAAATAATAATCTTCGAGATGTGGTAGGATAACAGGGAAAATAGATATTTAGCTTAGAATCAGTTCTGGCTCATCCAAGAGAGTTGCTGACGTTCTAATAATGACATTTCTAATAGTAGGTAATCTGGACCATATCTGCAAAAGTATCATGGTTTTATTCATGTTACTTTTGTGTTTCATGATTTTGACATGCTTGACAGAGCTAAGTGAACTAAGATGAAGGCATGGAGTTTAAATTTAAAGACTAAATTTAAAGGAAACTAAATGCAAACCTAAGAATGATTTAGACAGTGCAAGGATGAATAGCAGCCATGGAATCTAGATGTTAAAAGTTTTCCTGGAGACCAAGCTCATTTTTTTATTAGCCCAGATTTTCACTGAACACAAACAAGATATGTAGAGGAACTCTATGGAAAACAGACCCTTAAACTTAGATTTAGAAAGAGAATGGGAAGTACATAAAACTAGATTAGGACCAGGGATATTAGATAACGATTGAAAGGAGAAAAAGAAGAAGCTTACCCTCAAGAAATAGATTTTCTAATTGCTAAAAAAAGACGAAGAACTTGTAAAATCAATCACTCTCGTTGCATTATACAAATCATATATCATCAGGGTTTAAATTCATTTGTAAGATCATTCAATTTGTTTGCATCGTACAAATCATATTTTCATCAAGGTTTAAATTCATTTGTTTGCTTGTTCACCAGGGCTGATTTATCGTGTATTTTGTTAGAATTAGTTTTACTTCTAGTGTATAACATAACCTGTGTTCATCTGTGTCACACAACTAATCACCCCCATCCCTCATTAGTTTTAAGTTGGTGGTTTGAAAAGTGCAATAAATGGGTGTTAAATTGAAACTAAAAGCAGTGGAATTAATTCAAAAGCCCGTGACCCTACCTCTCTTTGAACGAAGTGAGCTGACCACAGTAAAAGAATTCACGACCAAGCTGGTCGGGCAAAAGACAGAATGCAGGGACCGCTCCCGGGAGAGGGCCGGTCTTGCTCCCTTCGATTGCTAGATGCCCGGCCCGTTTCTGTTAATTAAGTTAATAATTAAACAAATGGTGATCATCAGTCAGTTCTGTCACTATATATATATATATATATATAGAAACTTAATAGTTCTCTCAGATTGATAAAGGGGCAAGGAGCCTCAAAATATTTCCGAAATGTAAGTCTATCTTTTTATTGTTTCTGTGTGTG